>SNQN01001570.1:41336-58896 GCA_008642245.1 Bassia scoparia | reverse complement strand
CCCTACTTTATTTACTCTAACATTAATGAATTACTCCTTTATAAAGTCTACTTTCATTACTTTACCCAATCTTTTCACCCCAAATCACTTGTACTCTTTTACCGAACTTACTCAACTTTTTCACCCAACTTACTCAACTATTTTATCCAACTCAATCAACTCTTAAATATCGTGCCAAAATGGYAGGAACGTCTAAAAAAACGKWGAGAGTACTATTTTAAAATAAACGGGTCAGGTGGGCTGATCCGAATAAAAATTTATTTGTYCGTGCCCGCCCAAATTTTTGAAATTTTATAAAATAGATGTCCAAGCCCGCTTTTTTAGCGGGCCGAGCTGTGCGGGTTTGACGGGACWTCCTGTCCATGAACAACTTTAGTTTTAATATAACTAGCCTAATTTGCACGCGATGCGTGCGATAATTTTTTTAGCTAAATGCTAAATTTAAATCTGTAAAACACTAAATAAATTGATGAATTTTAATATAAACAATATATATATATTTTTTTTTTGGTAAGTAGATTGAACAAAGAGAGAAGAATACAACCTAAGAGAATTTGACTAAACAACCAACACAAAAACAAACCAAACAACAAGAACAACCAACTCAAAGGCTAAACAACCAGATTACATCATTTTGACTAGTGTTTGGACTAACTAACTGCTTAATCCTAGTCCTAATGCCAACCTACAAATCGTCCACCAAACAGTCGACCCTCTGAACCCTTTGATTCCAAAGAGAATCATTCCTATTCCTCCATAAACCATAGACACAAGCAATCAAAATAGTCAAAATAACCTGCTTTATAGACACAAGCAATCAAAATAGCCAAAATAACCTGCTTCAAAAGCCAGGGAATCTCTTCAAAAGCCAAAGTGTAAGACTAACAAGATCAGTCTTCTGAGTTTTGCATCCAGCCCACATGAGCATTCTTTGTAAAACCAACAAGCTATAGGGGCACCGAAAAAATAAATGCTGAATTGTTTCGGGTTGGTCACCACACACCAAACAAACATCATCAGAGATGACACCAAAGGATTTCAATCTGGTCCTCACCTACAACYGACCGAGCATAGCCAACCAATGAATAATTCTCTGCTTAGGGATACTCAACCGGTTCCAGATGGCAGGAGCCCACGGAACTTTAAGCTGTTGCCCAAGCAACCAAGCATACCCCTTGCTAATGGAATATCCCAAGTGAAACCACCCATTCTGCAGGAACCCAGCATACATGCAATCTTCGACCTTACATATAGATATCTAAACCCAGCTTGCATAAGCARGTGYCTTATACTCCACCCAGCTTTGACCCTTGATATAAACACTATGAACCCATCGAACCCACAAATCCTCTTTGAAGGCTCCAATATTGCACACATACTTTGCAACYGCAGCCTAATTCCATAAAGCTGGATTATTGAGTCCCAAACCCCCATTCTTCTTTGGAGTACACAACTTGTCCCAAGCAACATATCCTAGCCTGCCACTATTAACACACCCATGCCATATATAGGACTTACAAATAGAGCAAATACTTCGAATAACCTTGCTAGGGAGCAAAAAAATCTGAGCCCAATACACATGTAAACTGAGAAGCACATAATTGACAAGTTGAATTCTACCTGCAAAAGACAGGTGTCAAGTACTCCACACTTTTACCCTTGTTGTGATCCTAGCAATGAGCCTTTCACATTCATGAGCTCARAGTTTGTAGGACCAAATAGGCACMCCCAGGTATCGCATTGGCAGACTCACATTCTTAAACCCGGAACACTCTATAAGCTGATCCACARCCATATCACTAGGGCCACAAGTGAAGACTTCAGTCTTATTCATATTTGCAACCATCCCAGTAGAATTAGAGAACAACCTGAGTGCTTGTAGGACAAGAGAGACAAACTTTGTATCTCCATAACAAAACACCATCAAGTCATCCGCAAAGCACAAATGACTGAGCCCAAGTCCTCGACATCTATTATGATAGGTAAAACCCTACTTCTGACCAACATACTACATCATCCTAGAGAAATATTCTATCACCACAACAAATAAAAGGGGGGGGGGGGAGACAAAGGGTTGCCCTGTCTCAACCCCCTTTTACCTGCAAAAAACCCATGCACACCTCCATTAAACTTCAAGGAGAAACAAGGAGTAGTCACACACTCCATGATCATCTCAACAACYTGTCTGGGGAACTGCAAAGCACATAAGATATCATGTAAGAACACCCAATCAATGGAGTCATAAGTCTTCTGTAGATTGATCTTCATCATGCAACCCTTGACTTGAGAGCTAGGTCGGTAATAAYATCGCATGAGATCTTGACAAACGAGCACATTATCCCCAATATGCCTACCCTGTACAAAAGCACCTTGATTAATGCTAATGATTTCAGGAAGGACCAAACTCAGTTTAGAACAGATCAACTTAGTGATGCATTTTTAGATGATGCTACAACAAGCTATTGGCCTATAATCCCCCACTTGATTAGGGCATTTGACCTTTTGGATCAAAGAAATCATAGTAACATTCACCTCTTTCAGAAGCTTCCTATGCTGAAAAAAGTCCAGAACAACTTTAGAGAAATCATCACCTATGACCTCCCAACAATGCTTGAAGAATTTRCTCCCAAACCCATCACAACCTGGACCCTTATCATTAGGAACAGAGAAAAGAAYAGCTTTGACATCCTGYTGTGAAAATTGCATCAAAAGTCTATGCTGCTGAGCTTCAGTGAGACACTTACCCATGGCAATTATCTTTCCTTTAATACAAGTTCTATGAGGCAAGGGAGTCCCCAAAAGACCTTGATAAAATGTAACAACCCTGATTTTTCCGATATAAAATAATAATAATAATAATAATAATAAAATATAATAATAATAATAATAATAATAATAATAATTAATAAAATTATATAATAATAATATATATAATAATTAATAATATATAATATAAAAAATTTATAATAATAATACTAATAAATAATAATAATAATGATAATAATAATAATAATATAATAATAGTATAACTTGCATTAAATATAAATCTGAAATATCTACGAGTTGTTATCGCGCAATAACAAATATAGTAATCGCAAGGCTGTTGTTCTAATGATTTTATTAACTGAAAAGATAAACTAACTATTAAAGTCCAACTAAAATAACTTTCTAAAGAATTATTAAGTCAAATATAAAAAAACCTTCACTCAACTTTAAACAGCGGAATTCTATTAATGTCTAAAGAAAACAATAAAGCAAATGTGAAATCGCATCTTAACCCAACCAGCTAAACCCATCAAATCCTGCACATTAAACATAATAGTATCAGCCAAAAGGCTGAGCAGATTCTTAATGATTCATACTAAATAAAACAAAACTATTTAATGTGCAGACAAGATATATACGAATATTTGTAATTCATTTTCAAAGCTGTACATAAACAATACGAATGACTTTTAAATAACTTTAATTCACGTTTAAAAAACTCAAACTCTTATACTTCTTTTCTTTCAACCCATCCTGAAAGTTTCAATAGACAATTTCGAAACCTACGCGAGTAGGAAGCAACATTAAAGGTCTCTAGTGAGCTAGCTAGGCTCACTAGATAATACCACACCAAAGTCCCAAGTATGCATACCCCTTACAAGATTACGTTATAAGAAGGAAAACAATTGAAAGAAGTACTAATCTAACATACTCCCAACTACTTAGATATAATGGTTGAGACACTGTTAACTCAACATGCTTCCAAACTCGGAGAATACTGCTTACGACAACCACAAAAACTAGAATCCTCTTAAAGGGAGAGGAACTTCCTCATTATGAAAATCTCAAACTTTAGTCAAACTAGAAACCCTTTGTAAAGGTGGGAACTTCCTTCTCTTTCAAAATCAAATCTCAACCATTTCAAATCATAATTTAATACTTAAGGTAAAACAATTAAATCTTCAATATATAGTCTTGGAAAACAATTTCACTATAATTGTACAGGTTTTAGTAAGAATCTTACCTTATTAGCAACAAAATAAATAACCAACTCCAAATAGTCTCAAATCAATAAGGTCTTCTATGAAACCGGAATCATCTACAATTTAACATAATAACAAGTATAAGATACACGCATTATCCAAAATTGGCACTCAAACCCATACACAACCAAATAAACATACAACTATTCTAATACTTCTAATGTCTACAAAGAGCTTTTATAGTGTCACGCTAAGCATTAAAACAAGCTAACAACAAAGTTCTCGTATAACAAAAACCAAACAATATTGCAGAAGGATAACTCTAGCATACAACTCCGATTTGTGGTAATTCTTATGCCTAAATTCCGTCTACTTTTCGAGCACTACAACTGTTCATGAAGGAGTTAAAGCCTAAAAAACAAAGCGCAGCAACGAGTAAAACTCCAAACAGAGGCAGGCAGCATGACAGTACACCATAATAGCTAAGACCATAATCAGGACCAAAACATCCTAAACCAAACTCTAATTCCCAAAACATCATCAGCCCGTTTCTGAGAGTTTGGGGCCTAGGCGAAACAAGAATTTGGGATCCCATTTTTTTGCTCTGGATATAATCGAACCCTGATACTATTGGAAATACTATCATGAACTTCCAGGTTCAAAACAATCAACTACCACTAAGCTATCCAACATTTATTGACTAATTGTGGAAAATATTTACTTCACGTGAGTTATTGGACTTTTGAGATGGGGCTGGGCAGTCCCCCCAACTGCCTGGGCCAATACGGTAGCCTGAACATGCATACAAAACCACGAACTAACAAAACCCCTATTAACACCTTTAACACCACATATCGATATCACACAATACATAACAACAAACAACACAAACATTCGCAAGGTTCAGGACATGCTCAACTGCAGGGTTATAACTGTTTTATATTACCCATTAAAATTTTGATCTTACCATTACAAACTAGACTCAAGAAGTACTTTCGATTTAAGTGGTTATGAGGACCAAACGGAGTCGCTTGACCCTTGAAACTAAGCTGCCAAGGTAGAATTCATATCAGAATCAAACAGAGCTCATATAGTATATCAATACTCTTAAACCTTTGACATGAATAAAGAACGACGACGGTAATTTTGCAGTTAGAATACGAATTATCCAAACAACAATAAACACTAACATGAATTGCTACACAAATTCGCATAGCACAAATTTCCATAATCAATTTCTTCAAGAACCCTAATTTTATCAAATAATCAATTTGCAATAAAATCAAACAAAATTCGAAATTAAACTTGAAATTAAACTTACTTGATTAAAGGAATGAATTGGAAATTGATATAGTTGATTATGATGAAAGAATAAAATAAAGGGAAGAAGATTGAAATAATGGGGAAAAAGAAGAAGAAGAAAAAGGAAGAAGGAGGAGTTGTGCTTGTGCGTGAAATCTATAGTGCTTATGGTATGATAGTAGTTTTAGGTTTAATTCTTTTTTTTCTTTTTTTTTACATATATTATTCCTTCAAAAATAATTATTTATAAAATAAGAATAAAATTAGTTTTACAAAATAGTTTATGAATAATTACTAAATATATAGGTATAAAATACTGGGTTTACAAAAAATTCAAGAAAGCCTGAGAAATCCTTGCAGGATCATCAACCCAGCAACCAGCAGTATCCTTAATGCCAAGAATCCTACTCTAGACTTGCCTTTCTCTATACATTGGTAAACCTTATATTTGCATCTCCATCCTTAAGCAATGTTGCTTTAGCTTTTCTGTCGAAGAGAAAACTAAAGATACCTGCCATGCACCTCCTTATATTCCCAGCCAGCTGCAACATTTCACATTGCACATTCTCATCAGAAGAAGGAATCTGGCATTGTTTTTTAGCCTGCAGGAGAACTTCCAAGAGCGCTTGACATCCCTACACTGTATGTCACTTAAAACTGTCTGCATTAAGAGCTTTGAGTTTTAGGCTTCACAACTTCAACTTACTCACCAACGAAAAACATGGGCTCCCTGAATCCGTTCTTGCCACAACCAATTTAAAATCTCAAAGGAACAGTGGCTTTGACACCACATGTTGACATCCCTACCATTGAATTGGCAAGCCAATTCCTCCATCAAAATTAAGGACATTATTAAAATCATCCAACCACCACCCATGGGAGATTAATATTCCTAAGCAAAATCTTCAATCCTCCAATAAAACAAGTCTCTCCCGAGCTTCATTGAAACATATATACATAAGTGCAGAAAACTTTCGTAATTACTCCTAACCAACATCTACACCAAATGCACTAACTGGTTGGTCAATGTTATAATATTGACGAGAAAAATAAAGGTGCAACGACAAACATTTTCCCCTTACAAACGAAATTTAGAAGTAAGATACCATTGATGACAACATTTAAATACAAAGCCCCAAGATTGGAGCTTTGATCTTCGCCTCTTAGGAGACCAAACAAACCCACCTTTGCTGAAACAAAGAAATGTCGGAACCTCACCAGTTTTTGTGGTTTGTTTCAAGCCCTAGAATTCCAGCTCAAATCCTATCCATAGCATTATCAAGGCCTTTACCCCTGCACTTCATCAAAAATTAACCTCCACTGCAATGCCTAAACCCATAAGATGCATCAGTTTTAGAACGGTTCCTCATGCCTAGAAGTGACACGACTAACTTTGGTAGCCATTTGCAAATCCTTTCTGCATCAACATGAGGTTTCGGAGTCCCATTCACAATGGTTGCTGCCTTGTTAATATGCTCCTTCTCTTTATGGACCATACATTCTCCCTTCCTCTTGTAATTTTCAGTTTCACGACAAGCCTTTACAAGCAGCGAGCACACAATTGGTTTCCATTCAAATCCACAGGTTGTAAACTATTACACCTTTTTCATTCAAAATTGAACCTCCGTTCGCCAATTCTAATTTAATTTCATTTCACCAACACTCGAGCATAGAGTAATTATCTCGATTAGTCGTAGCCTAATCTACCAGATCATGTCGTACCAACCCATTAATCTTCATCCCTTAAACTTGGAGCACCCCAATATTTCAACTCTAATCCTGGGGAACGAACTTCATACAGGCACATCCTGAACATCCTTCTTAGAATAATCCTCATTCGCATCCCATTGTTGAACCACAACCGGCTTTGAATCAAAAGTTGTACTATTCTGCCTTTCTTTATCCTTCAATCAAAGAACAACCCCTTCTTCAGTAAACTGACTCTATCAACACCAAATTTACCCCAGATTCGTTTGAAAAAACCTTCCATTATCACCCATTAACAGGGGGGTTTGCACCAACTACATAGGCACAACAGAATTTCCCAAAAATTCAACTCCTCTACAATGTCGTCAGAAGTCAATAGTATAGCATAGGTTCAAATCAGACTTCGTAGCAATACCAACATTATCACCATTAACATATTATCACCATGAAGCATGGAGAAGCAGCAAAAAAAGTGCCTAGAATTAGGACCCAATGAGAGAGACGAAGGGTACCTTCAAATTCATAAGCCCCAACTCAATCGACGAGAAACCCTTTTCGCATCATTAATCACCGAAATCCATTGAGAAGCTTGCTCCTTAATATGCGATTGACATTGAAATTCCTACAACAAGGACCTGGGAGACAAGATCGCCGCTTCCAATTCACCTCTGAACTCTTCAACTCCTGATCGATTTTGGCAATCTCTAATGCTACAGAGCCATCGTCACTTCTCCTTGAATTAGGGTCACCGATCGATCGATATCCATCACCGCATGCTTTTTCCCACCAGTAACACCACATTTGCCCTTGATTTGCTCCCCCTTCCTCCTTGCCATGGCCTAACATGAAGCTGGAGAATCCAGAGAAGTCAGAAAGAATAATATATAATACTTCCCTCTATCTTTAAGTTTAATATAAACAATATAAATAACATGTAAAATTAAAAAGGTATTTACAAAAGTAAACAAAACCAAACTAAAGTGCAATTTCTATCAAACAATAATACATGTTAATTGTAACCTTATAAACAATAAGTGAAAAAGAATGATAAAAGTATGTTCAACCACAATACAATATTAGAATTAGAAAAAAAAATTGAAAAAGAATTTGGAAAAGTTCTAAACACAATTATATAGTATAGTATGGTTATTGAAGAAAATAATGTGGATTTATACCCATCAATTAAATGAATTTATGTATTATGAGATTATTTCTAAGAATTATTGTTATAGTGATTGATTGACTTATGGAGAATAAAATTTATGAAAAAATGAGGATTAATTATTGTTGAAATATTGCATTTAGAAAATTTATTGATTGATTGAAGATTGATTTGTTTTTTATTTAGGAAATTTCTATTTATTAGAAAGATATTGATTGATCGAGCAATTGAATAAATTATGGGTTTTAATTAAGAATTAATTGAGAATTACTCCATCAATCCACTAACCTAATTTTGTGAATGTGGGGACAAGGACTCTTTTATGTTTTGAAGCATTCAACTTTGGAACATGATTAAATGACATTATCATCTGATAATGCATTGTATTTGGATACATGATCATTCAATTGGCGTTTGTTATACCATACAGTTCCTTTGACATAATACAGTTCCTTTTTCCACAATTCCACTCATAAGACGTTTAGTACTCAAACCAAGATATGATGAAGATAATCAGACAACTTCCACAATTCCACTCATAAGTCATAGTTATCTCTATTATATAGCCAAGGGGGACAATGGTGTCCCCCTGGAAATTACAAAAAGCCCCTCACTTTGTTGAAAAATACACCAAGTCAACACAATCATTCATTATATAAATTTTCAAAATTGCCAAAAAAAATCAATTCAAAACTCATACTCCCTCCTTTTTTTAGCATGTTCCATACCATTATGAACGGTTTTAAGAGTTGATTGAGTTGAATAAAATAGTTGAGTAAGTTGGTAAAAAGTTGAATAAATTAGGTAAAAGAGTAAATACTGTGTGAATGAAATTTTATGAGAAATAGTAATTTTGGGTGAAAAGATTGGTAAAGTAATGAAAGTTGACTTAGAAAGGGGGTAAACCATTAATGTTAGAGTAAATAAAGTAGGTAAAATGTTGAAAACGTTTTTTAGATGTTTGGATCAACTATTTAAAACATCCCAAAATAGAAATTTGAACAACTAAAAAAAACGGAGGGAGTACAACATAAAATCAAAAAAAAAAATGCCAAAAAAAAAAAATCAATTATGAACAAATTAATACATAATTAATGCAAATTAGAAAATAACAAATGAATGTTTCCTAAATAATCAACACTACACCAAATCAATTCAATATGATTTTTCACAATGAAAAATTTACAAACAAAATCTGAGAAAAAAACACACACACAAAGGGAGAAAAAGAATTTATTCTTCTTCATTGCTTCAACTTTTCAAATAACACAACGCTTCTCAAATATTTCATCAGGTATTGTTTTCCGTTATTTCATTTTTGGCAAAATAATTGGATGTCAATTGTGTAGTATTGTATTTTGTTATTTCAAATATACAGTTAGTTAATATTATTAATTTCTTATGACGATTTGCAATGCTTTCTTAATTTTCATCAAATTGTACGTCTATAAGCACGCATCGCGTGCACAAAGTGCTAGTTCTATGTATCTTAGGCTTTTCGATCAGCTCATCGTGGTAGTTTCTGTCTACTCCAATTGCTGACGCTCATTCTTTTTTAAGCAACTACAGGTAAGTGTTATCACCATTCACCACAATATTGTGTTTATGACTTGAATAATCACTAACAAAATTCATCATTATTTTGCTACTTCAAATTCATTTTAGCCTTACTGTATAAAATTTATTTACTAATTTCATATTACTTATGTGTTTTATAAAATTTATTATTATTATATTATTAATATTATTATTATTTTTTTTTTTGTACACTACGAGGAGTTCTCATCGCCTTTGGTGAGTGGACTAATCTCTCATGTGAGTTACATGAATACCTCAATGTACAGCATCCCTACCAGCAGAAATTTTTCCATTCCCAAGGTTCGAACTCGAGACCTTGGTAAGGACTGAGGCCCTTAACCACTCAAGTCAACTCTAATTGGTTTTTAAAAATTCATTATGATAGTATTGTATATTAATATTAAGATTTTGTTATATTGTATGTAAAGTAATATTAATAAGATATGATAAATATCTCCTAAAAGAGATATTATAATTTATAAATATACTCTATATATTGATCAATATTTCAAAAATGGATGTAATTTTTTTTTAAAAAAAAATATCAAAACGGAAAAACGAGTTTTGGTGGTAAAACTTTAATCAGAAGGTGAGATGTGTCCTTATTGGCTTTGTTTTAGTAATACTAGCCTTTTAAGCACGCGATGCGTGCATGAAATTATAAAAATGTTGTATTTGTTATATATTATGGTTTCTTTTGTGATTGAATCTCAAATTAAAAATGAATTAATAATTTGATTGACTCATTATTTGAATTGACATATGAACCTCAATATTAATAAATAACAATATTACAAAGTAGTGTTAATTTGATTTTATGTAGATTCCAAAAAATGACATTTTTCGAAACAAAAAAAAATCTAACTGACACTTTTAAATTAAATTAGAGATAATGATTTGATTATTCAATTTTAAAATTTTATAGTATGCTATAGTATTAATTGATTGATTTATTTATGACAATAAATTAAATAAGGTGAGTATTATTAGTCTAATTATTTGTTTTTATGTTTTTCTAATTGATAAAACTTTCCCCTTTTCCTCTGTTGACCATTGATTGACAATATAATTATCTCTTATGTATTTGAATATATTGAAAAAAATTGATTGAATAGTTAATTTGGTAAGTTTATGCATATACAAATTATTAAGTTATGTATTTTTCTTAAGTTTGAAGGGTAGTTGAGGAATTTCAAAGGGGGACACCATTGCTCCCCTTCACTTATATAATAGAGATGTAATAACTAGATTTGAGTTCGTGCGATGTACGGTATTTACTAAATTTATCCATTAAAACTCTCAAAAGAGTGAAATAAATTTGCAAATTAATATTGTCCAAAAAGTTTGAATTGCTATAAAAAGAATAATAATAGTCCATGACCCATGCAATGTATGATATTAACTAAATTATTTTAAGACCTCATAAGGATTATGATATAAATTGCAATTAATATGTATAGGAATTTTTTTGAATTTATAAGTAAATAATATTAAAAAATGTTAAGAAGGAGTTATATACATGGTTATCACTTAAGCCTAAATATAATAAAGCTTAAAGTGCATGTAAAAAAGTTTATTTTCATTACCAAAGGAAATACTACTATAAATTTTATACTCCTTTCTTCCATTAAGAAATACTACATATAATATTTATACTATCTTTATTCATCGATTTGAATATTTGATTAATGATTTTATTTCATTGAATACAATATATTTTTAAGTGATATCAGTGTTTTTTTACTCTTTGAATATAACTATATGAAATTTCAAATATGCATTAAAAAATGAGATACAAATAAAATATGTGAAACTTACAAAAAAAAGTGAGATATATAAATCTATAAGATTAAATAAAGTAAGACCGTAGAATAACATTATCATAAATTATAATATCTTATGGAATAAAAAACATATCTTCAATGATGCTCATGAGAATTGTTTTTGCTTTTTGTATAATAGTTAATATTTTCTAGCAAGATATAAAATGTTAAAATATTTGGCTGCATAGTTCTTTTAGAGAATTAGAATATTTTAATTTATTTTTACTAATTATGCAATATTAGCTAGGGTTGTACAAAAAGAGCAAATTTTTTTTAAACCAGGATGTTAAAATGTGTCACTCTTGGTTTTTTACTTTGGTATAGAATAGATTAGTTTTGTATTTTTTTAGTAATAGATTATTTTGTATTTTTTAAAAAAAATGGGTTAAAAATTTGATATTTTATGTTTATTTCGAAATAATAAAGATTTTTTTGTTTATTTATTATCTACTCCGTAATACAATTTAATAAAAATACATCAACTCATTCAATCAACTAGGTTGCTTAAGACCATAAAAAAATTACGTTGCTTTTAATCAAATCTAACATATTTTACCTTGTGTAATAAACCAACTCAGAGTTAAATATAAATTGATGTGCTTATAAAGTACTCCCTCCGTTACACGAAGATCACGCCAATTGTGTTTTTTTAACTATTCACAAGTTAAGACAATTCTGTAAATAATTATTGATGTATAAGAATAAATATAGTCATGTGTAGGGTTGAGTAAGACCAAGTACCCGACCATTTTGGATGGAACCGGAACCGATCGGTTCCTGATAATTGGAACCGGTTGGACTGCTTCCAAACTTTTTGGAACCAGAACCGGAATCGCTGGGAACCGATTACCCGGTTAGATTTTTTTAAAAATAAAAATAAACAAAAAACAAAGATTATCCTAGCTAATTTCATACTTGTGCATGTGTATTTGGCCACAAAAGCACAATGCTTTATACAATACTATTTCAAGTTTTTATTATTTATATAATTTGGGCTTTTGGACCTTAGCAAATGTATTTTATTAAACTCAAAAGTTATAACCAATTACCGAGTACTGGGTACCCGGTTCCACATGGTACCAACTGGATAATGGTTCCAAAATTTTCGGGCCCGGAACCGGTCACAACCGGTTCCTCATTTTTGGAACCAAAACCGGTACCGATCCAACCGGTTCCGGACCGRTTCCAGGTACCGGACCGGGTACCCACTGTTTTTGCTCATCCCTAGTCAAGTGGGTCTTGTTAATACGTGTTAATAAGTACACTATTAATATTCAATTGTTACAATTTATACAAATGCATAACTWAAGATATAAGTAATATCAAACATGCATTGAGAAGTGTTTGAATAGTAACTGGGGCAAGAATTTCATGGAACAGAGAGAGTACAATATCTTACTCCCTCCTTTTTTTTATTAGATGTTCCATACTAATTTGGCATGGTGTTTAATAGTTGATTGAGTTATAAAACAGAAGAGTAAGTTAATTAGGTAAAAAAGTTGAGTAAGTTAGGTAAAAGAATAAATGTGTGAAGGTGGAAATTTTGGGGAAAACTAACTTTGGGTGAATGTATTGGGTAAAGTAACGAAAATTGACTTTAGAAAATAGTAATTCWTTAATGTTAGAGTAAATAAAGTAGGTATAAAGTAAAAAAGTTATTTTTAGATTGATTTGAAACAACTTATTGAAAACATCCCAAAATGAAAAGTGGAACAACTAAAAAAACGAAAGGAGTGTATATATTTATAAATGCATGTTATGAAATTATTGTAATATCTCAAAATGGAAAGTGTTTAATATAATAGATTTGCACCTCATTCACAATTTCACCACCATTATCTATCTCCTCTCTAGGTTCTCTACCACCTCCATTATTTTCTCTCTCCTCACCCACACAACCTTTCTCTTCTCACAAACACTTCCGCCACCATTTTCTCTCTACTTCCTTACGATCTCCGTTATTTTCTCTCTCCTCAATACCACCACTCNCACAACCTTTCTCTTCTCACAAACACTTCCGCCACCATTTTCTCTCTACTTCCTTACGATCTCCGTTATTTTCTCTCTCCTCAATACCACCACTCCTCTCTCGTCACTACCATATCACCACCGTCACCGATTTCTCTCTCCAAACTTTYGCCGCCATTATCGCCACCACGCCATACTCTCTCCTCACTACCACAACCATTTTCCCCTCCTCACTACCATAAAACCAAGGCCGCCACCACCTTATGACCAAAACCACCACCATAAAATGACCAAACTGGTGTGGATTTATAAGCTAGATGCTCACAAATATAGAAAAACGAATACTTTAAAACGAACAACAGAAAATTAACTTCAAAATTCCGGACCAACCACAGGATTTAAATGATCTTTATTCCCAAATAGGAACCAACTCCTAGAATGAACAAATGTCTAAGTAGTTGAAAGGTTTGTCGCGTACCTATCAAAGATAACCTAATAATACCAATTAATGTAGCTAGCAGTAATAGGGTCGAATCCACAAAGAAGCAACAATTAACTATTAATTGATTAAAARCATCTAAACTAATAAAGGATCCTTGAGTGATTGAATTACTAAACTAATGAACGCAGGAAATAATATGAATAAACTATAATAAACTAAGTCTAGGGCTATGGTTCACTATCGCAGCATAACAACAATAATTGGGTATCAATAATTATTAATAAGGCACAATCGATCAAATAGGGTCAAAGTTCTCTCAAATCGAATGAAACATAGAACTACTCCTAACCATATCTTTCGACCTAGGATAGTCTCGTTCTATCTATTGACGTAGATCTTGTGCTAAGTCTCAATCGCTAGATCTAGAGACTCGTGCTAATATAATTAAACAATTAAGTCGGGCCCTATGAATCTGATTGCCAAATAGGAATTCGATAAATTGCCAAAATAAGAATTGAATCAAACCCAAAACATGCTAATTAAATTGCCATAGATCCCCAATTGCCATAGAAAATAAACTACTCACTCATGATCAAATTAATAAGAACAATAAAAATAATAAGAGATTCATCATTAAAAACTAATGAAAATAATAATAACAATCAATTATAATCAATAGCAAAATAATAACGAAAATCAATAGAGAAGAAACTAATGGAAAATACCTTGAGAGCTTGAATTAATGGTGAAAATAAAACTAGGGTTCAATKTGAAAGAAGAGAGAAAGTGTAATTCTATTCTAAACTCAGTAAAATAATGCATAAGAAGGAAATAAGGTAATTCCTTGAGTATTTATATTTACCCTCTATCCTAATTAATTAAAAATCAGAAAATAAAATAAAAGATAGCAAAACTAATTATTATGAACGAATTATCTCAGACCCACAGCTTGGTCGCRGTCARGCATACTGGGTCAACTTYGCATGCCTATATCTTGAGTTGTAGACATTGTATATAGACGTATGAACTATCGTTTCGAAGCTTTTTAAGTCTAATTTCTAACCCAATCCAAATCGCAATAATNATTTTCCCATAATCAATTTCCTTCAAGAACCCTAATTTATCAAATAATCAAATTTGCAATAAAATCAAACAAAATTCGAAATTAAACTTGAAATTAAAACTTACTTGATTAAAGGAATGAATTGGAAATTGTATATGTTGATTATGATTGAAGAATAAAATAAAGGGAAGAAGATTGAAATAATGGGGAAAAAGAAGAAGAAGAAAAAGGAAGAAGGAGGAGTTGTGCTTGTGCGTGAAACTGCTATAGTGCTATGGTATGAGTAGTTTTAGGTTTAATTCTTTTTTTTCTTTTTTTTTTACATATATCTATTCCTTCAAAAATAATTATTTTATAAAATAAGATATAAAATTAGTTTTACAAAATAGTTTATGAATAATTACTAAATAATAGGTATAAAATACGGGGTGTTACATAAAAATTCAAGAAAGCCTGAGAAATCCTTGCAGGATCATCCACCCAGCAACCAGCAGTATCCTTAATGCCAAGAATCCTACTCTAGACTTGCCTTTCTCTGATACATTGGTGAAAAGCCTTAGTATTTGCATCTCCATCCTTAAGCCAATGTGCTTTAGCTTTCTGTCGAAGAAAACTAAGATACCTGCCATGCACCTCCTTATATTCCCCAGCTGCAACAATTTCACATTGCACATTCTCATCAGAAGGAAGAATCTGGCATTGTTTTTTAGCCTGCAGGAGAACTTCAAGAGCCTTGACATCCCTACACTGTATGTCACTAAAACTGTCTGCATTAAGAGCTTTGAGTTTAGGCTTCAACAACTTCAACTTACTCACCAACTGAAACATGGGCTCCCCTGAATCCGTTCTTGCCACACCAATTTAAAATCTCAAGGAACAGTGGACTTTGACACCACATGTTGACATCCCTACCATGAATTGGCAAGCCAATTCTCTCATCAAAATTAAGGACATTATTAAAATCTCCAACCACCACCCATGGGAGATTAATATTCCTAGCAAGAATCTTCAAATCCTCCCATAAAACAAGTCTCTCCCGAGCTTCATTGAAACCATATACATAAGTGCAGAAAAACTTCGTATTACTCCCCAACAACTCTACACCCAAATGCACTAACTGGTTGGTCAATGTTATAATATTGACAGGAAAAATAGAAGGGTGCCAACCGACAACAATTCTTCCCCCTTTACAAACCGAAATATTAGAAGTAAGATACCATTGAGGACAAACATTTAAATACAAAGCCCCAAGATTGGGAGCTTTGATCTTCGCCTCTAGGAGACCAAACAAACCCACCTTTTGCTGAAACAAGAAATGTCGTAACCTCACCAGTTTTTGTGGTTTGTTCAAGCCCCTAGAATTCCAGCTCAAAATCCTATCCATTTGGCATATCAAGGGCCTTTAACCCCTGCACTTCATCAAAATTTACCTCCTGCAATGCCTGAAACCCATAAGATGCATCAGTTTTAGACGGTTCCTCATGCCTAGAAGTGACACGACTAACTTTGGTAGCCATTTGGAATCCTTCTGCATCAACATGAGGTTTCGGAGTCCCATTCACAATGGTTGCTGCCTTGTTAATATGCTCCTTCTCTTTATGGACCCATACATTCTTCCCCTTCCTCTTGTAATTTTCAGTTTCACGACCAAAGCCTTTACAAGCAGAGCACACAATTGGTTTCCATTCAAATTCCACAGGTTGTAAAACTATTACACCTTTTTCATTCAAAAATTGAACCTCCGTCGGCCATTCCTAATTAATTTTCATTGTCACCAACACTCGAGCATAGAGTAATTTATCTCGATTAGTCGTAGCCTAATCTACCCAGATCATGTCGCCTACCAACCCATTAATCTTCATCCCTTAAACTTGGAGCACCCCAATATTTCAACTCTAATCCTGGAAAACGAACTCATACAGGCACATCCTGAACATCCTTCTTAGAATAATCCTCATTCGCATCCCATTGTTGAACCACAACCGGCTTTGAATCAAAAGTTGTACTATCCTGCCTTTCTTTATCCTTCAATCGAATAAGGAACAACCCCTTCTTCAGTAAACTGACTCTATCAACACCAGATTTACCCCAGATTCGTTTGAAAAAACCTTCCATTATCACCCATTAACAGGGGGGTTTGCACCAACTACATAGGCCACAACAGAATGTTCCCAAAAATTCAACTCCTCTACAATGTCGTCAAGGTCAATAGTAAGCATAGGGTTCAAATCAGACTTCGTAGCAATACCAACATTATCACCATTAAYCATATTATCACCATGAAGCATGGGAGAAGCAGCAAACAAAGTGCTAGAATTAGGACCCAATGAGAGAGACGAAGGGTTACCTTCAACTTCATAAGCCCAACTCAATCGACGAGAAACCCTTTTCGCATCATTAATCACCGAAATCCATTGAGAAGCTTGCTCCTTAATATGCGATTGACATTGAAATTCCTACAACAAGGACCTGGGAGACAGAATCGCCGCTTCCAATTCCACCTCTGACACTTTCAACTCCTGATCGATTTTGGCAATCTCTAATGCT
>SNQN01001570.1:0-37376 GCA_008642245.1 Bassia scoparia | reverse complement strand
AATAGTGTTACTTATTAACACGTATTAACAAGACCACATTGACTAGGGATGAGCAAAAACAGTGGGTACCCGGTCCGGTACTGGAACCGGTCCGGAACCAGGTTGGATCGGTACCGGTTTTGGTTCCAAAAATGAGGAACCGGTGTGACCGGTTCCGGGCCCGAAAATTTTGGAACCATTAATCCCAGTTGGTACCATGTGGAACCGGGTAACCCAGTACTCGGTAATTGGTTATACTTTTGAGTTTAATAAAATACATTTGGTAAGGTCAAAGCCAAATTATATAATAATTAAAAACTTGAAATAGTATTGTATAAAGCATTGTGCTTTTGTGGCCAAATACACATGCACAAGTATGAAATTAGCTAGGATAATCTTTTTTTTTTGTTTATTTTTATTTTTAAAAAATCTAACCGGGTAATCGGTTCCCACGATTCGGTTCTGGTTCCAAAAGTTTGGAAGCAGTCCAACCCGGTTCCATTATCAGGAACCGATCGGTTCCGGTTCCATCCAAATGATGGTCGGTACTTGGTCTTACTCAACCCTACACATGACATATTTATTCTTATACATCAATAATTATTTACGAATTGTCTTAACTTGTGAATAGTTAAAAAAACACAATTGGCGTGATCTTCGTGTAACGGAGGGAGTACTTTATAAGCACATCAATTTATATTTAACTCTGAGTTGGTTTATTACACAAGGTAAATATGTTAGATTTGATTAAAAGCACAGTAATTTTTTTATGGTCTTAAGCAACCTAGTTGATTGAATGAGTTGATGTATTTTATTAAATTGATTACGGAGTAGATAATAAATAAAACAAAAAATCTTTATTATTCGAAATAAACATAAAATATCAATTTTTAACCCATTTTTTTTAAAAAATACAAAACTAATCTATTACTAAAAATACAAAACTAATCTATTACTATAACCAAGTAAAACCAAGAAAGTGAAAAAACAACATATTTACATCCTGGTTAAAAAAAATCTCGCTCTTTTTGTACAACCCTAGCTAATATTGCATAATTAGTAAAATAATTAAAATATTCTAATTTCTAAAAGAAACTATAGCACCAAATATTTTAACATTTATATCTTTGCTAGAAAAATATTAACTATTATACAAAAAGTCAAAAACAATTCTCATGAGCATCATATGAAGATATGTTTTTTATTCCATAAGATATTATAAATTTATGATAATGTTATTCTACGTCTACTTTATTTAATCTTATAGATTTATATATTCTCACTTTTTTTTGTAAGTTTCACATATTTTATTTTGTATCTCATTTTTTAATGCATATTTGAAATTTCATATAGTTATATTCAAGAAGGTAAAAAAACACTGATATCACTTAAAAATTATTGTATTCAATGAAATAAAATCATTAATCAAATATCAAATCGATGAATAAAGATAGTATAAATATTATATAGTAGTATTTCTTAATGGAACGAAAGGAGTATAAAATTATAGTAGTATTTCCTTTGGTATATGAAAATAAACTTTTTTACATGCACTCTTAGTTTATTATATTTAGGCTTAAGTGATAACCATGTTATACCACTCTCTTAACATTTTTTTAATATTATTTACTTAAAATTCAAAAAAATTCCTATACATATTAATTGCAAATTTATATCATAATCCTTAGAGGTCTTAAAAATAATATTAGTTAATATCATACATTGCATGGGTCATGGACTATTATTATTCTTTTATACAATTCAAACTTTTTGGACAAATATTTAATTTGCAAATTATTTCACTCTTTTGAGAGTTTTAATGGATAAATTAGTATAATACCGTACATCGCACGAACTCTAAACTAGTTATTACATCTCATTATTATAAGTGAAGGGGAGCAATGGTGTCCCCTTTGAAATTCCTCAACTACCCTTCAAATTAAGAAAATACATAACTTAATAATTGTATATTGCATAAACTTACCAAATAACTATTCAATCAATTCTTTTTTTCAATATATTCAAATACAAAGAGATAATTATATTGTCAATCAATGGTCAACAAGAGGAAAAGGGGAAAGTTTTATCAATTAGAAAAAACATAAAAACAAATAATTCTAGACTAATTAATACTCACCTTATTTAATTTATTGTCATAAATAAATCAATCAATAATACTATAGCATACTATAAAATTTAAAATTGAATAATCAAATCACTTATCTCTAATTTAATTTAAAAGTGTCAGTTAGATTTTTTTTTGTTCGAAAAATGTCATTTTTTGGAATCTACATAAAATCAAATTAACTACTTTGTAATATTGTTATTTATTAATATTGAGGTTCATATGTCAATTCAAATAATGAGTCAATCAAAATTATTAATTCATTTTTAATTTGAGATTCAATCACAAAAGAAAACCATAATAATAAACAAATACAACATTTTTATAATTTCATGCACGCATCGCGTGCTTAAAAGGCTAGTATTACTAAAACAAAGCCAATAAGGACACATCTCACCTTCTGATTAAAGTTTTACCACCAAAACTCGTTTTTTCCGTTTTGATATTTTTTTTAAAAAAAATTACATCCATTTTTGAAATATGACAATATATAGAGTATATTTATAAATTATAATATCTCTTTTAGATATTTATCATATCTTATTAATATTACTTTACATACAATATAAACAAAATCTTATATTAATATAACAATACTATCATAATGAATTTATAAAACCAATTAGAGTTGACTGAGTGGTTAAGGGCCTCAAGCTCTAACCAAGGTCTCGAGTTCGAACCTTGGAATGGAAAAATTCTAGCTGGTAGGGATGCTGTACATTGAGGTATTCATGAACTCACATGAGAGATTAGTCCACTCACCAAAGGCGATGAGAACTCCTCGAGTAGTACAAAAAAAAAAAATATAATAATATAAATAATATAATAATAATAAATTATAAAACACATAAGTCATATGAAATTAGTAAATAAATTTTATACAGTAAGGCTAAAATGAATTTGAAGTAGCAAATAATGATGAATTTTGTTAGTGATTATTCAAAGTCATAACACAATATTGTGGTGAATGGTGATAACACTTACCTGTAGTTGCTTAAAAAGAAATGAGCGTCAGCAATTGGAGTAGCATGAAATACAGTATCCGTAGCGATCGAAAAGCCTAAGATACATAGAACTAGCCACTTTGTGCACGCGATGCGTGCTTATAGACGTACAATTTGATGAAAAGTAAGAAGAGCATTGCAAATCGTCATAAGAAATTAATAATATTAACTAACTGTATATTTGAAATAACAAAAACAATACTACACAATTGACATCCAATTATATTTGCCAAAAATGAAATAACGGAAAACAATACCTGATGAAATAATTTGAGAAGCGTTGTGTTATTTTGAAAAGTTGAAGCAATGAAGAAGATAAATTCTTTTTCTCCCTTTGTGTGTGTGTTTTTTTCCTAGATTTTTTGTAAATTTTTCATTGTGAAAAATCATATTGAATTGATTTGAGTAGTGTTGATTAGTTTTGGAAACATTCATTTGTTAATTTTCTAATTGCATTAATTATGTATTAATTTGTTCATAATTGATTTTTTTTTTTTGGCATTTTTTTTTTGAATTTTATGTTGTACTCCCTCGTTTTTTTTAGTTGTTCCAATTTCTATTTTGGGATGTTTTAAATAGTTGATCCAACCAATCTAAAATAACGTTTTCACATTTTACCTACTTTATTTACTCTTAACATTAATGGTTTACCCCTTTCTAAGTCAACTTTCATTACTTTACCCAATCTTTTCACCCAAATTACTATTTCTCATAAAATTTCATTCACACATTATACTCTTTTACCTAATTTATTCAACTTTTTACCCAACTTACTCAATCTATTATTCAACTCAATCAACTCTTAAAACCGTTCCATAATGGTATGGAACATCTAAAAAAACGGAGGGAGTATGAGTTTTGAATTGATTTTTTTTGGCAATTTTGAAAATTTATATAATGATGATTGTGTGACTTGGTGGATTTTTCAACAAAGTGAGGGGCTTTTTGTAATTTCCAGGGGGACACCATTGTCTCCCCTTGGCTTATATAATAGAGATAACTATGACTTATGAGTGGAATTGTGTGAAAGTTGTCTGATTATCTCATCATATCTTGGTTTGAGTACTAAACGTCTTATGAGTGGAATTGTGAAAAAAGAACTGTATTATGTCAAAGGAACTGTATGGTATAACAAACGCCAATTGAATGATCATGTATCCAATAACAATGCATTATCAGATGATAATGTCATTTAATCATGTTTCCAAAGTTGAATGCTTCAAACAATAAAAGAGTCCTTGTCCCCACATCACAAAATTAGTGTTAGTGGAATTGATGGAGTAAATTCTCAATTAATTCTTAATTAAAACCCATAATTTATTCAATTGCTCGATCAACTCAATATCTTTCTAATAAATAGAAATTTCCTAATAAAAAACAAATCAATCCTTCAATCAATCAATAAATTTTCTAAAGCAATATTTCAACAACATAATTAATCCTCATTTTTTCATAAATTTTATTCTCCATAAGTCAACAATCACTATAACAATAATTCTTAGAAATAATCTATAAATACAAATTCATTTAATTGATGGGTAAAATACTCACATTATTTTCTTCAATAACCATACTATACTATATAATGTGTTTAGAACTTTTCCAAATCTTTTTCAATTTTTTTTTCAATTCTAATATTGTATTGTGTTTGAACATACTTTTATCTATTCCTTTTCACTTATTGTTTATAAGGTTTACAATTTACATGTATTATTGTTTGATAGAAATTGCACTTTAGTTTGGTTTTGTTACTTTTGTAAATACCTTTTTAATTTACATGTTATTTATATTGTTTATATTAAACTTAAAAGATAGAGGGAAGTATTATATATTATTCTTTCTGACTCTCTCGGATCTCTCAGCTTCATGTTAGCATGGCAGGAGGAAGGGAGGGCAATCAAGGGCAAATGTGGTTTACTGGTGGGAAAGCATGCGTGATGGATATCGATCGATCGGTGACCCTAATTCAAGAGAAAGTGACGATGGCTCTGTAAAAAAAAAGAGCCGAATTGTTTGATTATGGAGTCACAAAATCAGATTTCTCATCTCCTCTAATTGGACCTCCTAGTCTCAAGTTGATGAAGAAATCTAGCTATAAATACCAATAGGAGGTCTGAAATAATAGCATATGAAGCAACAACATCAAGTATTAGTAGTAGGTCTTTGTAATTGTTAGGGTTAAGAGCAATTCAACTCTAAAAATTGGAGTGAAGAAAATCAGTCCTACAGTTTGGGTTGGTCTAAACTAGAGGAAAATAGGAGTGTGACGATTGAAAAACKTTGGTGTTCAACGATTGTGTGCATCTCTTGAGCTATATTCATAATTTTCCCTTTAATCTCTACAATTTGTGTTTGTGCATATCTTACCCAATTTGATAATTTGGATTAATACATGTTTAGATTATGTATTTGGTTTCTAGTAAATTGGTTGGACAAATTATGAATTGTTGTTTTTGGATTAGTAGTAACGAATTATGTTGTTTTCATGATACAAAGATTGAGTCTTTATGTTCGATTTTGCACAAAATCAAAGTATTGATCTTGTTCTTATTGTTATTAATTAATCTGAGTTGGTTTAGATTGATTAAATTGGTGGTACCTAATGATGATCAAGTTGGTTTGATTAAAGTTAGAAGCATAATTCTACTAACATGTCGTAACTTGTTAAGTTGTTAGTGTTAAAATCTTTCAATACCTAGTAATCTAATGAGGATGATTAAGAGTAATTGTTGGGATTCCTCCACTTTAACTTACTGCTATACTCGACCACTTCATATGATTTCAATTGGATAATTTTTAAGCTTAAATAATCTATGTTCACGTTCCGAAAAGCTACTTGTATCACTAGTATAATATATTACTTGTAACTTATAATTTAATCGTASTATAAAATCACTATATCCAATGTAGGCATATTGTGGACAAAGTTAGGTCAAAACTCTCAAAATGGAAATTGAAGCATTTATCAAAGATTAGGAGAACCACTCTTATTAAATCTACTCTAACTGCCATTCCCCAGTACCACATGAGTATAATGAAATTACCTCAGTAGATCAACAAAGAAGTGGAGAATATAGCTGCTAGATTCCTTTGGGGAAAGGATGAAAATCAACATGGGGTACATTTGATTCAATGGGACAAACTCAAGAAGCCAAAAAATGTAGGTGGCCTRGGAATAAGAAGCCTCAAAGTCTGCAACCAAACAGTTATGCTAAAACTTTGTTGGAAGCTTCTGACCCCCAAGGAAAATTAAGCATCTAAGCTACTAGTTATATTCATTGTAAAAGGAACCCCCTTTGGACCTCACGAGGGCTCCTACATCTGGAAAGGCCTCAGGGARCAATAACATTGTTCACTAAACTATGCAAACGGAATATAGGAAATGGCCAAACAATTTCCTTTTGGCATGATCAATTGACATGCTTCCATACTCTTAGAGAACTTTTTGATGGTCCCCTCTCTCAACACTCARAGAAASTATATGTCCATTATGTCATCAACTCAAATTCCTAGGACTGGGGAGCTATCAATAACCTAGTTCCTGAACACATCAAAGAGAAAATCCAATGTGTTTCACTCCCTAATAACTCATTAAACCATTATTTAACCTCTTACAGATTTTTCAAGYATGGGAAGTTCAGCTACAAAGACTCTTACAACTACYTTATCCTGGGTGAAAGCACACATAATTCACTCACTGATTTGGAAACTCTCTTGTCTACCCAAAATCCATTTCTTTTTATGGTTAACCCTACATAAYAGACTTMCATGCAACAACACCCTTTTTGCCTTCCATAAAGGTTCATCTCCTTGTTGCCCTTTCTGTCCTCAACAGRAAGAAACACCTTTTCATGTCCTCCATAATTGTGTTAGGGCCACAGAAGTTTGGCATCTGATACAGGGTCYTCCTYGTACTCAAAATCAAAATGATATTGTTGAATGACWTTCTTACAACCTCCATGATAAAGGGAGTTTTCCTTTGGAGGGGATTGAGTGGAAAACATGGTTTTGCTATGTCTATTGGTATCTTGGAAAAGGAGGAATAGTTGGGTTTTCAATAGGCAAAAGATTCCCAAAGAGGTGTGTGTTAAACAAGCTAAGTTAGCTGCAGCTGACYTCATCACTCATGGAACCTATCATGTCAATCAAACTTCAAATGATAATTACATCAATCATCTACAACATAGATTTTTTTTACCTCAGGYCGGACTTTCTACGTTSATGCTTCCTGGATCAATGCCATAAATTGCAAGGGAATGACAGGAATTTTAAGCGATGAGAATGGAATTTGGAGGGGTGGCTTTATTGCAAGTGGAAAGGCAACTTCTGTTGAAGTTAGTGAACTCTTAGCTATTAGACAAGCTTTGCTCTATGTTTTTGAGAAAGGCCTAGCCAACATTTCTGCGCCTTCTAATTGCAAAGGACTTGTTGATCTGATTAATAATAGTTGCTTCATCTCTCATGATTTTCCAATTATTCTTTTGGAGTGCAGGTAACATAAGGAACGGAGCTCAGGCTATCGCGTTCAGTTTATTAATTAGCAGAACTATCAACAAGGTGGCAAACTGCATGGCTTACTAGGGTTGAGCAAGACCGGGTACCCGGTCATTTTGGGTGGAACCGGAACCGGAACCGGAACCGGAACCGACCGGTTCCTAATAATTGGAACCGGTACCGGAACCGGTTGGACCGGTTCCAAAATTTTTGTACCCGGAACCGGAACCGGTCACCACCGGTTCCTCATTTTTGGAACAGGAACCGGTACCGATCCAACCGGTTCCGGTTCCGGAACCGCCGATTCCAGGTACCGGGCCGGTTACCCACTGTTTTTGCTCATCCCTATGGCTTACCATGCGCGGACAAACCTGGAAAGTGATGGAAGCATACGTTGGTTCAATTCTCCACCAAACTTTCGTTCACATTTATATGCTGAAAATTTAAACTCTTTGTATACCAGGGCTAATGACAGTGGTCATAGCAATACTTTTTTAAGAGATGATTTTATAACTTAACTATAACTGTACTTTTTACTTTTTTATTTTAATTTAGTCTCCCTTTTTCATGCCAAAAAAATGCCTATAAAAAAACTTTYATCAGTAGTCAATCAAATAAATTCCCGGACCAACCACAGAACTCACAAAGTTTTCCTTTGAATTAACAAAGAAGAGAGATAATTTTGTTGAAAGAATAAACTGAATTTTTTATTGAATAATTCAGCCCTATATTTATAGTACAAATAAATTTGAAAAATAATTACTAAGATAAATAGAAAAAATATAAATCTTATCCAACTAACTATCTAACTARAATATCTAATTATATCCTAACAAATCAGTTTTATTCTAACAAACTAATATTATGAAAGTTTCTTAACTAATTCCTAACAAACTGAAAATATCCTAACCGACCGGTACCATTAACAACTTAAAATATTCTAACTTAWAATATTATATCCGACTTCTTACAAACAAATATTATCTATATCTATGGATATAATCTGAATATAATATGATTTTATCCGACAATAATAATAAAATAAAGCTAATAATAATGATYTAAACCCTATCCACATCACRAATAGTCACCAACTGACAATCGTCCTAGACCACCTAACTGGATCGTGGGTGCTCGGGGTGTTCGTGGGTGYGTAGTGTTCGTGCTCAATTTCAAGATATGGGGTGCTCGTGGTGCAGTGTTCTTGATGTTCATGATTTCAAGATATAKGATGCTCAATTGCCATCAAMACCTGATGGCTGGTGTTATAGTGGTCAGTTGAATTGTCTGATGTTTTGATTCAATCATGTTTTTCTCATGTTCAACCAATTATCCTTTGAATTTCTTACTATTAAAGATGAAATTCATGATTATCACAAGCTTTGGTGGGAATGTTAGTGACATTTTTTWWAGATTTTTTTTGGGTTTTTCAAACGAACAGGGAAGAAATTGGAGAGTGGAGGGTGAAACTAGGGAAAGTAGAAGTAAATAGCAAAACATACATACGATCATGTAATTTGCACATGGTCTCAAGTGGCCTGAAATTGTCAAGTCAACGTCAGAATGGGTAAAGTGGCACTGATCATTAAACAAGACCCCAATTAGTTGCAGTTATGGACAAAAACAAATTTATTACACATTTTCTCGCAAAAACCCGCAAAGTAGGGCAATTATAGACAATTGTTTTTATTTATAAATAGCAATATCAATCAATATTGTCAAATAGCACATTTGAACAAAATCTATTCATTTTAAACAAAATTTTGACAAAGATAAATATTTTATTATATCATTATTTTTTCACTCCGTACTATACAATACAATATTATTATAACGAATTTCATGAAATTCATACGAAAATCGTAATTCAATTTTATACAAGATTGAATTTAAAATGAATATTTGTACACAAGCTATTTATAAATTCTTTTCTAAAACTATACAAYTTTTAAATATTTTGCATTTTTAGTWGGAAATTATACTCCAATATTATTTGAATCTCAGGGAACACACAGACACCACCCGTGATTAAGTCTAATGTTACATAAAATAGTTTCTTGACTCTCTAAATATTATACTTCACCCGATCCATATTAATCGCAACTCTTCCKTTTTTTAGTTGTTTCAATTTAATTGCAACATTTCATTATATAACAACTTTTTTATGAAATGTCTATTTTACCCTTACACTTTTACTTTCCCTATTTTCTAACATACCCGTAAATTATTATGACATAAAACAATCTTTAATTTAATTTTTCTTTTCAAAACATTATCTTACCCATTCTAGATTTTTCTATTGCCATTTGTTTCTCATCACTTCCACTCATTCAACCTTCTTCTTCCTCTCTCTTAGAACCCTAGATCTCATTTCCAATCAACTTCACTCAAAATTTTTGCTCCCACTCAATTTTTTTGCTGCGTCGTTACTCTCGCAGTCATCTCCTTTTTCTCTCTCCTTTCACTCAAAAATTTGCTGTCAATTATTTCTGGGTTTATTGTTTATGAATTCAAAGAGGCCTACAATTGATGTYGATCCAAATGATTTGACGTTAACATAAGAAAAATGATTTGAATACCGAATAGAGCCTTAGGAAATGATTTTAAATGGCTAAAACYTTTTGAAGCAACGCAAATCAAAATGAGTATACAAATCGCCTAACTTTTATTTATTAATACAAGGCGAAAATTGATGAGCACCTCCGAGGCGTTGAATAAATAAAAATATTAAGTTAATCTAAATATTTAATTATACTAATTGACGCTGATTTTGACATGCAGTATAATATTATATGATTTTAAGAAATATATTTAGTGTTTAATTAATAGCCCAGAATCCCGAAGGCCGGAAGCGTCCATTAGCAAGATCGTTTTTGAAAAAAAATGATCCCTTGCCTATAAGAAGTGATTGTAAAATCCTTCTGATACACATTGCATAATCTATCTACATATATTATCAAAAGATATATACTTCCTCCGTTTCTTTTTAGTGGACACTTTTGTTTTGATATGTTTTTTAAGGAAGATATTTAAGGGTACAAATGAGGAAATTAAGTAAAATAATTTTAACACAAGCAAGAATGCGATTATATTTTACTAGTCTTAAAATTATTTTATCTAATTTTCTTGTTTACACCTTTAATTGTTTTCCTTAAAAAAACATGCCAAAACAAAAGTGTCCACTAAAAAAACGGAGGAAGTAGTAAATATACTGGCCGCCATTTTTTTTAATCAACCCTAACTATTATCTCAAACCACAATACGGTTTCAAATTTTGGAAAAAGAGGACTATACATACCAGCAAATCCTATGCTTTCATATTTAATCAAGACATTTTATGAAAACTCAAAAATAACAACTCTGTTGTCAGAATTAAAAAATAAAAGGAGAAAAAGAGAAAATATATCAAAAGGACAAACTATAATGTGGCTGAAAATTTAATCTAGGTATGTCTTAAGAATTAATCTTAAGTTAAGATTAATAGATGATATGAGAGAAAGCAGAAGGCACTGCAAATCACACAAGGAAAAAACTTGAAGCATAAGCACAAGAATCCCCGCTGTAAGTTAAACTTGCCAGCATCTGTACCACGAAAACGATTCCTAACAATTCAAGAAATTAAAGGTAAAAAAAGTCAACAAACAAATTCTTAATTCCCATCCAGGAACGAATTCTAATTTTTCATTAATTCCAAATGGGTTTGCTGCTGACCTGCCTTGTGTGTTCGTAACAGAGGATGGATGAAATTAAAACCCTACACGATCTTGACCTTTTGATTCGACCAATGAGCTGTACCAACCTTATATTGACCATATTAGTMAYCAACCCATTTCAAACTCCTCAAACCCGAGCTCGCTTACTACTGCATCCAGGGCACTTGTACTGCTTAATATGCTCAGCCTTAGCAGGTGTGATTCTTACACATTTACCATGGAACCATTTCTCACATACATCACAGCAGATCCAAAACTCGTCTGCAGCATAGTTGTCACCACATGCACCACAAAGAGTTGCTCCCTGTTCATCATCTTCATCATCTTCTTCACCGCCACTGTCTTCTTCCTTTGGTGGTATTGGCATTTTCAATGGCTTACTGTGATTCTCAGAAAGTCGTGACTGCTTTAAAAAAAAAGATTTATTTAGAGAAATAGCAGTTGAATGTTTTTTTTTTCTTTTTTTTTAAAAAAAGGGCAAACAATACTGTAGATAATGGCAACCTTTCCGCCAGGGGTTTTTTTGCTGCTGCTGTTATGATTTCCGGAAGGATCCTTGGGTTGCTTAGCATTTCCAGTCAGAACTTCAAAGACAGTTGGCATGTCATTAATCATCTGAAACAGCTTCTTCCTGTAATTATTTCAATCCGCAAATTCACTATCAGTATAAACACTCAAAAAATCAGCTTCACTTAGGAATACTGAGATAGAAAGCAGATATAACTCATATAAGTGAACATCTTCATACACGACTTGTGTCATAATACAAGTTAAGAAAAACATACTGTCCGATGAACAACAGGCTGATTTTTTAAAACATAGTAKAAAATAGCTTCCAACTAAAATACCAGGACACATGTCAGGTTCCAACTATAACAAATCAAAATTACAGAGAAATTTAGGCCAAAATAGTGCAGATACAAGGTTTTGCAAGTTTATGAATCAATACAAAAAGGCAACACTGTTAAATAGAAGCCAAATTTGAAACACTTTGACAGGCAAAAGTTTGCATATCATCTAGCTTAATGAACATAAATGACTGAATGATAATTGATAATTATTTTGCAGACTTCGGCTCTGTTTCTTTGGTCCTAATTTTATGGTACTTTAGTTTAGTTCAAACAACTTAGTTCAATTCAGGTCCATTCTATTCAGTTCAGAACAGACAACTTCTGTTCAATTTAGACAAGCTTAGTTCATTTTTACACTAAATTTCAGGTTCAGTTCACATTTAGTTTGCTATAGTTCGGTTAAGGTCAGGTGCATTTCAGACAACTTCAGTTCTCTAGAGTTTAGACAACTTCAATTCAATTAAGATCGGATCCATTTCAAATCAAAGAAATAGGACCTTTGACAAGCAAAAGTGCGCAACAATACTAACGGACACTAGCATTACCAAGCCAACTACATTATCAGTGCCCCAAAACAACCCCTGAACATCTCAAATGCTGCTGACTGACTCCATAAGTAAACAAACTTCTCACTAACACTAGAACTTCTGCACTTTGTACAAGTATAGTACTCCCTCCGTAACGTAAAACTTACAACATTTCTACATTTGGGTGTAACAAAAAACTTGCAACAATTGTACAACTTTCCTCATTTGGTAAATTATCAATGAAAAAATTACCATATTTTTGRTACCACTTTTGCTAATTGTTTTGTCTTTTTCTTGCCATATTATTTCCCTCCTTTTATTTTTGGGACCACTTCACTAATTCACTATCTAACCAACTATTAGCTTATTTTGCATTGAGAGGGGTGCTAATACAGTTTAAAGCTCCGACACTATAATAGTTCACTTCAATTACACAATCATACAAGAAACCAGAATAACCTTGACGACTTTAACCACTAAYTTAAATTTTTTTTTTCCTTCAAATTCTTCATATGCTTCTGCCAAGTAACAGCAGCAGCATGGAAAAATAATTTGCAAACCAACAGCAAGAAACACAAACAATTACTAAGAGATGCTAATGTTTACTTGATTCCAGGCAAAACATAATGCTGTCTCTTATACACATCTAGATGTGTATAAGAGACAGTTATATAAGAGAATGACACAAAACAGAAGGGTAATCCATTTTAAAGAAAAAGGCTTAGAAATTTTCCATTCAGTTACATAAAGCACTTGCAGCATGGTGCAATGGAGATTGATTGCAGTTCTTGGCATGAGTGCATGACCCCTTATACAAGATATTGAGACAGAAGGTTGAACCAAAAGGGGAGGTAGGATTACTTTTAGGCACTATTTAACAGTAATAAAGAATATTTTTGGCAGATTGAACAGAATCCAACACTCCAGTTTATATAGTTACAAGAACCAAAAAATGAATCAGACTTGATAAAACCAAAAATTATATATTTTTTTTTCTAATAAAACAACACATTGTTCTTATATTGAGATGAACGACCTCGACAACCAAAAACTATAGTATTAGTAAGCTCCAATACTTTGACTGCAAAAGAGAGATTACATATTACCTTCCTCTTTTTTTCTCCTTTCATTATACTAAACAAAACATATTGTGACGATCCAGATTGTAATACACCAATAAAAAAGTATATCTAACCATTAATACATAATTGCTCAAAGTAGTTTATACTTTGGTTATAGCCGCAGTAAAACCGGTTGCAACMATTGGTGATAATCTTTTTAAATCCATCGATTGGTGGTGGGGTGTGTGGGGGCTGTGTGGTTGTGGTGGTGTGTTGGGGGGAGGGAATTAAATGAAATCACGTATTGAACAACCAGTGTACAAAGATTAAACAGCAAGCTTGGAAACAACAGATCACACAAACAAAAGTACACCAACATGAGAAACAATACTTGAGACCTTTGTGGAAAAAATTAAAGCAATTTGTTGCAATCATGAATTTACAAGGAATATAATCTTGAGTTAATAGCCTGAATATTCAGATTAAGGCTTTCAATGGATAAAAAGGTAGCGTAGGCCCCACAAATGGACATCAAAGGGAAAAAAATCAGTCAATGTTACTTATTGAAAAATGGAGTTACCTTTCAATGGATAAAAAGGTAGCGTAGGCCCCACAAATGGACATCAAAGGGAAAAAAATCAGTCAATGTTACTTATTGAAAAATGGAGTTAGGCAGTTAAATTAAAGGGGAGAGAAAAGGGGGAAATTTTTTTAAAAAACTTTTTTATGTTATAAAAAGTAATCAGCTTGTAGCAAGTTGTTGACCATTTCCTATTGCCGACTTGAACAGTAAAGGTAATGCTAATATTTATTATTCCATATTTCTTTAAACATTTTGTATGAAGGATACACCTCCCAGGCTACACTGTAACATACAAAGATGGCAAGAACACAATGAAGCTGCATGCAAATCAGAATCAATTGTCAAAAACATCACAATTTTTGCTAATATATGGGCAGAGTTGGAAATCAGCATATTTAGATGATAAATATCAGTAAAATGCAACAAGAAATAATCTGCAAAAGTTTACTAAACAGTAAACATTGAGACTTGCAAGCTGATGTAAATGATGGTCCATTTGAAGTGAGACATCCTAGAGAAACATAAATTATTAAGGTACAATTGTAAATCAATATAGCAAAACAAACAGGCATTAACAAATAACAATGGCTGAGATTTTGCACCAGGTGGAGAAAAAAAACYMGTAAAATGAACCACAGAATAACTAAATAATAAAGTAAAACATATTTCCTATCATTCTCGAATATTGAATGGTAACAAGTTATTAATAATGAGCATCATCAAGTAATATAGGACRTGTAGTTCATGATATGAAACTATAAATAAATAAAGTACCTTTCATGCTTAGAGAAACCAAATCGAGCACCAAAGTAGAATGCTACAGCAAGTAGCCACGAATCACTGTGAACAGCAACCAATGATAGCCAATCCTTCTCCTGCATGCCATCCCTGGCAAAATTAATACCTAGAGCTGGTTCAGGAAGCTCAGGAGGTACCTCTTCCACAGGCAAATTGACATCCCATGTTTCRTTTGGAAGTCCATACAAACATAAATTCTCCTTATCTGCAAGTCAAATCCGCAATAGCTCAATGRAACACAAAAGGCAAATTAATATCAATATTCTCAAAACTGGTACAACACATCCAAATTCATCTGTATACCTGAAAAAATTATATAAAAAGATTGACTATTGAGCTTGTTCTTCAATAGTAGTGGACAACAAACAAAAAGGCATAGGAGGAAGATGATAAGGTGTCAAGCTTGTGAGTTTAGCCGTCACGCTAACCATGAAAACTTTATGCAAGAATACAAGCTTTAGAAAAACTCGGTGAATCAAGTCCAATAGCCTGACCAGAAGAAATAAATGTGTATAACCACTAGATTATTATAACCAAAAGGAACCATCAGCAGAGAAACATSTCTTCATCTAATACATGCCCTACCCACCTTCATTGGGCAACACATCTAAAATTATATGACTTAAATCTCCAAATATTGAAATTAAAAATCCTAAATTCTAATGTAAGACACAAAGATAAGGTAAACGTGCAAAAATATAAATCCCTCCATTTATTAATAATACACCATTCCATTTTGAATACTTCTTGCAAGTTGCAATTCTATTTATTGGTAACTTATGCACGTCAAAGCAAAAAAGAACCCTTCTTGATATAAAATGGGTAGCTATCCAAAGAGTTAACTCGTCTTCTCTCCTACTTTTAGCTCCATCACACTTTTTGGACTCTTTTAATATGCCCTCTCTCTAAAGGCACCAGTAAAGAACTTTACTAGCAGAGTATATCCACTGAGTCACTGACAATACTTAGAGATTTGAAGAAGTAAGTATAAGATAAGAAAAGCAATAAGAAAGTTTGCTCTCATGAAAACCAAGAAAATGATGGTGGCCTGTAACTCACAATCAGTACATGCAAAAATCATGAATCAGTTTAAGACTATGCAATTATGCATGCCATATGCAGAGAAAATAATTACTACATGCTGAAGAAAGCTGCGATATGCGGAACACCCACTGGTATCAACAATGAGTTGAGTTAGTTGCTAATTGTTCAAACTTTGTACCCATGATGTTAGTCACTCCTCACAGTGARTCAAAAGACTTGGGCCCAATTGTTTCGGACTAAAATGGAATGAAATCATCTAAGCTGAAAAATAAATCCAAAGAACAGGGAATTAAAAGGAAAAAAGGATTGAGAGAGGAGACATGCAGCCAATGCTGATTCAATTCCTCCAGATTTTTATTATTTTTTTTTTTAAAAAAAATGATATATATTATCACATAAGTTTATATTGAAAAGGAAATGCCCGAAAAGGAGTTAAAACAACAGGCGTGAATCGAGACAGAATGAATTGCCCCTAAGCCTAATTCAACTAACACATACAAATGTATGAAAAACATGCACTAAGAGAGAACGTATAATTGCTTTGTCAATACGTTACAAACAAATTCAAAGCCCTAACACAAGATCTATTACTAACATACAAAGCTCAACAGCATTATCATCATTTTTTATTTTTTTTGGTGCTAACAGCATTATCATCATTAACTAGAGCTATATCATCAGTTGAAAATATAGTGCCTCATACACCAGCAAACAAAATTCAAAGCATATAACTGAAATTTAAATAAAAAAAAATGAAATTTAAATAACGTAATAAAAGAATTTGGATACACATGCTTACCAGGATCGCATTGCTGATAAAATTTTTCAACGTCTGAAAAAAACAACACACAAAATAAAGTTAATTGATTTGATTTTAGGAAGAAATAAAAAGCTAATTATAGAATAAAATAAAATAAAATAAAAAGAATTAATTCAAGGAGAGAGAAAAAATTACCAGTAGTAAGAGCCTTGATCAAACCAGCGCGCCTTCCTTTGAAATCATTGAAAACTTCTTCAACTGTTTTAGGTGTATTCTGGGGCAAACTTTCCATAATCTCTTCTCTCGAATTACTTCAATTCACGTAATTCGAAACCCTAATTTTACAAAACCACAATTATACAAGTACAGAAAAAAACAAGCAGTGTTTGAGAGAATTGTAACGTCTAGTGGGAGAGAAAAAATTGGGGGAAAATCGAAATTGAAAGTAAGAAGAGTGAAATTAGGGTTTATATCAGAAAGAAGCACAAGTGAATTGGGAATAAGAGGATGAGATTGAATGAGGTAGAATTAAACTAGGGTTTATAAGGCTTTCATAGTTTCATATCTACTTCTCATTCTTTCTCTCTCTCTTCTAATTATTGATTTAAGTATATTGTTTTTCCCTCTTTTAGTTTTTGGTTGCTTCAGGTTTTTTAATTGAAATTTCTTAGAGCAGTGTTCGCTTCGTGAAGAGATGAGGGGAGAGTTGGAGAATGGAGACTTTTATGTTGACGGAGAAAATGTTAAACCACTATACTCTGTAAGCAATTACGTTTTGTTCTCGTCATCTGAATTTTAATATACTACGGACTAGTACATAATTTATTTTTATTGAGTTAAACATATTTTATTCAATCAACTTATTACTACCGAACTAAAGTTATTGAAAGGTGGAAAGGTAAGTCATTTTTATTGGAGTTATATATATATACTTGTCCTACATTGGTAGTTTGACAAGGGGTTTCCTTATTGGAGTTATATATATATACTTGTCCCACATTGCTTTTTTATAAGGTTTCTTCTTGTTGGAGTATTATACTATTATATATTTGACCTATCAAACTCATACGAAAAACACTAGAAACACCCTAAAGAGTATTATATATATATATATACTTATCTCACATTGGCGGAATTTACTTCTAAAGCAATGGCCTCCATACCACGACACAATAAATTGGTAAATTCGTTCTAACTTATTTATTATTAATTATTCTTGATTCGTTTTATTTAGAGGTGATCATGGGCCGTGCCGAGCTTGGCATGTGAAATTAGGCCCTTTAATCGGGCCGGGCTTAGAATCGGGCCTATATATTGTTGCCCAAAGCCCGAAAAATTGGGATGAGCTTGGCGGGCTTTTCGGGCCCAAAATATTAACTTAAATGCACAAAAAGTGATGACCCAAAGCCCACAAAATTAATCGGGAAAAATTGGGGTCGGGGCCCGGCCCGATTCGGGTCCGAGAAATCTGTCCAAAGCCCCTAGAAATTTCCGGCAGCGTCTCAGCTAGCCCGGGGCCGGAGCTGTTGGACACCTCTAGTTTTATTGATTATCACGTTAAACGTGGTTATGGTTCCACAATTTAGAAGCAAAACTTCTATTACTGTTATTCTATCTTATTGCGGTAACAAGGTACTTTTGATCTAATATTTTCAACTATTAATTTATGAGAAGAGTTGTTTAGAATTCCTTTATTATCCTTGTTTTGAAATTCCACTTTATGAATTTATTATGCTCTAAATAATATTATTTTGGTACTTCGTTTATAATACCAATTGTTGCCCACCATTGTATGTTCTAAAGCTTTATATTTATCAATTTAAAGTTTGTGTTGTTTCTTGCAGTTGGCTTAATTATTTTGGTTGATTGCTAAATAATTATCGCAGTACTTGGTATATGACTATTATATTTTTCCTGTTTGATATATTTATTTATATGAAGAACTGCAAGGCTGTTGTTGCAGATTRATTGTTGTTGAAATGTGAGGTCAAGATTGACCTTGATGCAAATAAATTTGTTATTTTCGACAATGGAGAATTAGTAGGCAAGGGTTATACTAGTCCTGCTGGTTCTTTAATTCGAATTGTATTTCCAAATTATCTTTTATTAATTTTTCTGAATACTCTACTGATGTTTATTAAGTATGTTTATCTCTGTCATGGTTGTTTGGGACATGTGGGGGTTATATAAATTAATTGGATATAATGAACTTGTTTCCAAACCTGTCAGATCAATGTTGGTTGAGTCTGATGTGTATGCAGGATCAAAATTTGTGAGAAAGCCATATAGGGCTATGACTGAGCAAGTTTTGATGTGCTAGTGCTGGTTCACACTGATCTAATTGTTTCAAGAACTTGAAGAGCAATCATGATATTGAGATACTACGTTGATTTCATCGATGACTCGGTTACTTATTGCAGTCTAATGATGATGTTGAGTTCAAGTTCTTGATCTACAAAGCAGAGGTTTAGGGGTGTCTTAGAAAAAGTTGAATGTTAATCCATATGAACTATGGAAGTGTTATGCTCCGAACTTGAGTTGTCTGGAAGTGTGGAGCTGTCTGGTCAAGGTGGGTCCGCTATCATTCAAGCGTCCTAAAGTTGAGGTCAGATTCTTCGATGCAGCATTGTGGGATATGTAATGAATAGTGTAGCGCACAAATTCACGGCGTTGAAGGACTATTCTATGTCAGAGTCTCGTGATGCTGAGTTCTAAGAAATAGTGTTTCCTTTGAGAAGAAAGGAATATTCGAGTGTTGCTGACATTGTTGTGACTGTTCCCATGGAGCAGGATATCCCTATTACTATTGATATAGTTGCTACTTCTGTCGAGCGTAGAAGAAGCAAGAGAAAGATGAGTGAAAACAAGTTTTGTCTAGATTTTGTTACTACATTTGAATGTTTTGACATTAGTCTTGCAGGAAATCTGGAAGAATTCTTGGTGCTCTCTATTGTGTAGGATCCTTAAATATATGAACAGGCRATGAGCTCAGCTGATGCTGATTTGTGGAAGGAGCAATAAACAATGAGCTGAACTACATCATGACAAATCAAACCTGGGAGCTGGTAGAGTTGCCTAAGGGCAGCAGGCCTATTAGTTGCAAGTGGATCTTCAAGAAGAAATCGATAACTGATGAAACAGACAAATGATACAAGGAGAGACTTGTGGTTCGTGGTTTTATCCATCAGTTCGGGTTAAATTACTTCACCTTACTCTCCTTTTTACTAAATAGTTACCATACTTCTTTTTGCTTGTGCTTGCTTTGTGTTTTTGTCTGAAAATGTATCAGATGGAAGTCAAGACAACAATTTGTGTATGGTGTTTTATATGAGGAGGTAAATGTGGAACAACCTTTGGGTTGTGCAGTTCCTAGTGAGGAACACAAAATGTGAAGGCTTAGAAAATCTCTTTGCAGTTTGAAGCAGGCACTGAAGCAATAATGTGAGAAATTCCACAAGACTATTCTGTTTTGTTCCTGATCAATAAGTTTATTGCATATGCTTGCTCCAATGTGTTTTGGAGCTCATTGTGTGTGTGTGTGTGTGTGTGTGTGTGTGTGTGTGTGGATGACATGTTGTTGTTTGGCTCTGATATTGGTGATATAAATGAACCAATAGCTTTTCATCTAAGTACGAGATGAAGAATATGGATGAGGTTGGTGTGATCCTAGTGTGACAGTTGTGAAGCTAATCAAGGACTACGGATTGATACAAACTCACCATGTAGAAAGGGTGCTGATGATGTTCAAGAGCTTTGATGAGTAATCCCTGAGAACTCCATATAATTCAAGTGTGAGACTAGTGAAGAACAGTGATTCTACGATAGCTCGGTCCAAGTTTGCTAGGATTTTGTTTTTTAGCATATTGATTCTTAGATGAATGCACCTTTTGTTATGCTTTTGATTGATAGACTCAGCAGGTATACTCATAACCAGGTCAGGAACATTGGAAAACTCTTCCGACATCTAGTGAAGTATCTTCGGGGTACTGTGGATGTGAGGTTGAGCTTCACAGGTTTTCTAAGTTCTTGAGGGATATTGCAATGCAAGTTGAGTAACTGACGATGATGAAGTGAGTTCTACTAGAGAGTATGTCTTCACACTGACACTTGTGCAGTGTTGTGTCTTAGGAATCCACAAAGCGAAAGTGTTTGCTAGATCAACAATGGAGGCAGAGTCTATTGTATTCAACTTGCAACACGGGAGGCCGATTGGCTGAGACACTTTGTTATATGTTCAATTGTGGGGGTTGAGAACTCCTTTAGTTGCGATTAACTGTAACTTCACAGGCTGCGATATGTGTTGCTGAGAGAACTCCACACATAATGGCAAGGAGCGACATATCAAGTTTGGCTCGAATCTGTGAGACAGTGCATGCAAATGGCATGTCTTCTTTGAGTTTGTGAAGAAACCTCACAGATTTGTCTTTACAAAGAGGTTGTGTCGGAGGACTTGTCTTTGAGACCTCCGTCGAGATGGGCGGACAATCTTGTAATGGTAATTATATATATATATATATTATATATATATAATATAATATATATTTATATATATATAATACTATATATATTAAATATATATTAATATTATATATATATAATATATATATACAGACACACACGTTGCCATGAGATTGTGTTGTAATGAACATATATATGAGCCTCTATTAATTAACATGACGACTTGACATGAGTTCATGTGTGATGGTTTTGTTGTTATCTTGATTTCTGATGATGGGTGGACAATGTGTCCTTAAGTGTGACAACCTAGTGAGGTTGGACTGCGACCCTTAACGGTACACACGCCTCGTGTTCAGTTGATGATTGTGGTGGATATTTCCTTAAAGTGTGACAGCCTAGTTGTGGTACTGCCGGTCCTTAATGTGGATACGCCACGTGATCGATGTTATGCGTGGATGTATTCCTTAAAGTGTGACAACCTAATTGTGGTTGGACTACAATCCTTAACTGTGAACACGCCATGCATGTGACAAGTTTATGATGGATATGTTCCTTAATGTGTGACAACCTAGTGGGGGTTGGACTGCGGTCCTTAACTGTGACACACGCCATATGAATTCAGTGGTGGAGGTTTCCTTAATGTGTCACAACCTGGGAGGTTGGACTATGGTCCTTAACTGTGACACACGCCACGAGTTTGTTTATATGGTGAGCTATGCTCTTAAAGTATGACAGCCTAGCTTGTGGTTGGGTCATTGATCCTTAACTGTGATACGCCAGATGTGTTATCAATTGGATGGTGAGCTTAGCTTCATAATGTTGGAACAACTAGGGAGGTTGGACTTAGTCCTTAACTGTGGAACACCATCAGAATTGATAATGAGGTTGAATCGTTGATTCTTAAAGTATTTTGACACTTATGTGAGTGTGGAGCTTGGCAACTCCTACTTGAAGGTGTATAATACTTCAAGTGATCTCACTACACTACTCAAAAAAGCCTAAGAGACCGGTTAAAAAATGCAAAGAGAGCGCAAACACCGGTCTCTTAGGTGATAGGGCTCTTAAGTAAGAGACCGGTTTGTTTTTGCGGGTCTCTAAATCGATCAAAGAGACCGGCTATGTGATAACCGTCTCTTTATGCACTAATCAAAAAGACCGTTTTGACATAAAAGCGGTCTCTTTGTTGCTCACCTAAGAGACCGGTTCTGACACATAACGGTCTCTTTGGTAAATATTTTTTTTTTAAAAAAGCCGGCCACTTACATTCATGCAAGCTGGCCAGCATTTCTTTTATTTCACTATAAATAATATATTAATGAAATGTTTGAAATACACCACGGAGTATAACAAATTACATAGAAAAATATACAGTACAAATACAACAATTACAAATACGAAGTAATAAATTCCCATAAAACTTGTTTTCATTTTGAAGTGTTTAACATTCTTTTTCAAGCTATTTGTTTTAACCTGTAAAAAACAAATTAAAAAATATTAGTGAAGAAAAAAAATCAAAACAACAAACTGACAACACAACAATTACCCACATCAACAGAATCAACAACACAACAGACAATAATCAAATCACAAAACCGAAATACAACAAACAACACTGCAATAATCAAAATCCACAAACAAAGTAGCTCATAGTTGAAAAAACAATCAGCAAAAATTAAATTTGAAAACGAAAATCAAATGAAAATTAAATTCAAAAACGGAAATCACTGAAAATTAAATTCGAAAATCAAAGATCGAAAATTACAAGAAAAACAATCAATGAAAATACAACGAAATAACCAATGAAAATCGACGAAAATGAAATTCGAAGAAAAATCAAATCTAAAGATAAAATTCAGAAAAACAATAAGAACTGAAAATTAAATTCGAAAAACAAAATGCAAGATAAAAACCGAAAAAAATCCTTAGAAAAACAAAAAATTAACTCAAATTACATAGAAAAATGGCCAACAAAAAATTTAAAAAAACACAAACAAAATCAAAACACACAATGACGAAAATTACAACGAAAAGTAAATTCCAAAACAATTAAATCTGCAAATTATAACTGAAAATTAAATTCGAAAAAAAATTCAAAGTAGATTTGAAAGGAGAACAAACCGAAAAAGCCTTAGAAAAGTTTAAAAAATAAATTTAAAGCTCAGATTAGATATGAAAAATGGAAATCATTCAAAAAAAAAAAACTAATCAAACGAATCATAGATCCAAAACGCAAAAAATGATGTGAAACATAAACACACAAAAACGAAAAAAATGATGTGAAAATAAACTAGATGTCAAAAACGAAAAAAAACCTGGATTTAGACGAAGATTACAAGCTTTGAACGACRACGATGAACATGGTGAAGGAAGGTGCTACCACAAACGAAAGGGAAAAATGCATAATAAAAGAGGAAAAATAAGAAAGGAGAGAAGAAGAAAAATAAGAAGTGAGAGAGAAGATAAAGGGAAGTGTGAGAGGAGAGAGAATATACCAGATTTAATGCGGAGTAGATGGGAAGTGTGAGAAGATAAAGGGAAGTGAGGACCGAGGAAAGATGATTACAGCTGTCAAATAAATGATTTTTTTTAATTATTAATTCACATTGGAGACCGGTTTTTAGAAATGCGATCTCTTACATCAATATAAGAGACGTGTTGTAAAGTGACTGGTCTCTTACATTGATTTAGGAGACCAGTTTATTTGAATATCCGGTTTCTTAAAGAAAGAAATCGATGACTCGATTTAATCGGTTTTTTAAAAATGGTGGCTTTGCTCATTTTTTGTAGTAGTGCTAGAATCCCAAGGTGGGTTGAGCCTCGTGTGTGGGTTTGCATACGTTAAAACTAAACGCGGATGTTCTTCAAGTTCGAAGCGATGGGTGTGTTGTCGGGTTCCTTCTCTTGGTATGAAGTTTCAAGAGTACTTCACTTCATGCTTAAAGAAAACACCCCACTCCACTATGTGTTAGTTCAATTCAATGGACACTAACATTCAAGCTCTTAACTTTATTACTCAATACTCTAGTAGGTTACCAAAAATGTCTTAGTGGGGGATTGTAGGAGTTACCTCCTAATGTAAGCCATTTTCGGTGGAAAGGTAAGTCATTTTGGATGTGAGTTTTCTTGTCCCACATTGGCTGTGTGACAAGGTCATTTTTATTGGAGTTATATATATATATATATATATATATATATATATATATATATATATATATATATATATATATATATATATATATATATATATATATATATATATATATATATATAACATATATTTTTATAAGGTTTCTTCTTGTTGGAGTATTATATATTTGACCTATCTAACTCATAGAAGAATACATACGAAAAACACTAGAAACACCTTAGAGAGAGTATTGAGCAATTCTTGAGGAACTCCATCCTCAATTTCGAGTGTACGATCTTGGGGCGTTGTGTATACCTTGGGGGGCGTTCGTTATTGACCCTACACTAGGTGTTGGCGGAATTCGCTTCTAAGGCAGTGGCCTYCATACCACGACACAATAAATTGGTAAATTCGTTCTAACTTCTTTGTTATTAATTATTCTTGATTCGTTTTGTTGATATACAGTAAGCTATTATTTCCTACAATTAACGAAAACGTGATCTTAGGCAAAAAGATTTTACTGAAATATTTTCAGTTGTTACATGTACTTCTTCCGTTTTCTAATACATGCAAGTGATGCAACAAAGCGGAATATGAGATGTAAAAAATTCATTAGTTGCAACTCCTTGCAACCAATAGCAACTTGCAAGTATCGAAAAATGGTGGAAATACGTGTACATACAAGAAAAACCTAACTAAGGTAGTTTTGGATAAAGAAACGTAATGTAGGAAGTCTTTCCTCAAAAAGTGATATAACTAAGGTAGTTTTGGATAAAATTCGTTTGTTGACCACTAACGAAAATCACTTTCCGACGTTAACTTTTGAATTTCGACAAAAAATGTGTCAATTGCATGAGTATTATTTTTTTCTCCCCCTGTGCCCTCAATTCTAGTTATTTTCTTTTCCACTATACATCTACCTTTCTTCAACTCATCTCCCTAAACCTTAGACAATTGAAAATTACCTTCTCATCATCACGCTTACTTTCCACAAAGAACTCGTATGGACTCTCAATTCTTTTTATTAAAATTGATTGAATTTGATAAAAGGAAGTAAAAAACCAAAATTGAATTCTAGCTATTTCCTAGGTTAAAGAAAGATTAAATACAATTGATGAGGAATACATTGAAAATCTCCACTTGTGGCTGCCGATTATAGAATAAATGAGAGAAAGAGGAGAGAGTGTGATAGAATGAAATAAATTAGGGATAAAATAAAAAGCTTGTATCAACTTAAGTTAGAGTAAACAGGAAAAACAATTATTAGGGGTGACGTGCGCTCACGTGTGTCATTAAGTCACTGAAATTTGGAAAGTTAGTGCCGAAAAGTATTTTAAGTGGTGGACAACTACGAAAAACAACTAAGTAGTTTGGACAAAATTCCCTCATGTGAATGTGTTTAAATTTTGGTATGTTGGGTGAGTTTCTTAAATGTTGATTCATTTTTAAAGAAGGAAATATGCAAATTTGCAAGATGTTTAAAGTATGGAGGAGAGTCAAAGTAAGATTAATATTACATTTTAGGATGTCATTAAATGGGTTGGAGAATGTTTTTACGATTGCAAAGTTGAGTGAGACTTGTAGCTCATGCTCAGACTCCACATTTTTCAATTTGTTTTCTGTTTGTTGATCTATTATTGCTGCCTCCACCTTGTCTTTCCTGTCATTATATTTTATACACCTACTGTAGGGCTTCGCCCGCCTTAGGCAAGGGCGCGACCTCAGCTTCAGTCATGGAGTTGAGCCATGGAATCCGCATGTGAATGCTGTTGGTGTGTCGTCGAATTGAGGGATCGCCACCGTGCCTATATGTTATTCACGGACCCCGAAACATTGGTGCCAAATAATGGCCCCACGTCCAATCAAGTAACCATCGGGGTTCGGGGACATGGTACGAATCAGATCTGTAACCCAATTCGCCGCAGTAGCGGCCTCTCTCGGTCTCATTGTAGTTCCATAATCATAACAATTGAATTCAAAGGCCTATTGAATTGATCTTGAAAACACACTAATTACAGGTGAGTTGCTATTATGTACGAGCAATTACTTCTATAATGGACAAGGCGATCACTGATTGTTAGTCAATGTAATAGGTGCCTAGAAAAAACCGTTCGTCCATGATTATCTGACTTTAATGAACAACGCGATTAGATTCCGGTCTTGTTTAAACTAATATATACAAGTGTGGTAAAAGATATATATAAACAAGACATGAAACAAAAGGTTATGTGAAGCATAATAATATGTATGTGTGTCCTCCTCACCTGTTCACTGCAAACAATCAAATTGTTTAAAAAAACTCAAAGGATCGCCTTTCGATTGAATTGCTAATTGAGACAAAAAACGCGTTAGTATTGACAATAACAATATGTATAATAGAAAACCAAAACCATGAAATATTGAATATTAAGAAAAACCTACATATTTACATAACGATTAAGAGGGAGTTTTACATTGTTTGATTGAATTAACTCAAAATAATGGTAATCAAATTAAAAGTGACAAATGGAATTGAGAAAGAGTGAAAGAAGTTTTTGGTGAGTAATCTCAGATTTATACCCTTATTTCGCTTGTTGATTCGAATAGAATCGATGCTTTGAATTGAACGAATGTGTTTTGAGTTTTGAGAGTGTAGATGTGTCTCGTGACTTGTGTCTGTGAAGCTGTGAAGTCGTGAAATCGTGTCTGAAGTAAGGTGTATTGTGCGTGTCTCGGACTGAAGCAAGGCAAGCAAGTATTTATAGCACGAGGCAAAACGAGGCCAGAAACCCTGCGTATATACTGAGATGAGCGTATATACGCTCATGGGAGCGTATATACGCTCATTCCAGCGTATACGCTTCTCTTTTCCATAGAATTTTGGCAAAAAACGATGTATGTATTGAGCGTATATACGCAGCTTGTGGACCGTATATACGCTCCTGTGAGCGTATATACGCGCAGCATCTCGTATATCGCTCACTGATTTCGTTATTCTTTCCAAAACCTCGAATATTTCGTTTCCTCCGATATTCGTATTTCCCTTGATTCAACGCACCTAGACACCCTTGCTCTCCAACAAGGATTTCTAGAATGTTCTAGAAGGTTCCACGTATTCCGGAGTATTTTTCTAATTTCACATATTTTCTGCGTATTCTGCGTATTAAACATTGCAAATTCAAGAAAACATAGAAAAATCAGAAAATAATTTAAAAATATTGCGGATTCAGAAAATGTGACGCACATGATGGAACAAAAAGCACGAGAATCGCCAGCTTAACTCGTTTGAAAACCTTTGAAAACTTTGAGTTTATCGAGAAAATCGAAAAATATGTTGCCTTGTAAGTGACCTTTGCTCAATAGTTCCGAGTCGACCTCACGTATTTCCAACTTTCGTGAGTTCAAAGCATCTTTTCCGAGTCGAAACAAAACGCGAGACGCGGTATATTTTCACACGGATACTCATTTGGGGAGACACATTTTCGGTGTCTACAGAAGCCCCCACTTTAGCTGAGTCTGAGGAGACGATAGTTTCGTAAGACGAAAGTCAAAGTATTCGATTCGGGACGAGAGAGCAACTCAAGACGTTCTGCGACCCTGAGTTAACCCTTTTTCGCCCTGCTGCAAAACAAGGTTAGTTTACCTGTAGCCGTGTCCCGTGCGGTTTGATGTGCTTGTATTTGTCTGAGTCCTTGAGCGGTCATGTCCCCGTCGGCTGACTGGGGAAATGCAGCGCGTCCCATGCTTTCCGAAGAAATGAGCATTGACTTGAAAATGATAGCCTCTAATTCAGGATTAGAGGACTGCTTGGTGACGACATAGGCCCTGTTTTTATGTCTAGCGAAATTTGCATGCAATTTTGACTTGTAACTTGTGACCTTGATATTGAGAGAGTCAAGAGTCATTGATTTTGAAAGAGTCTTGAATTTGGAAGGGTCCTTTCTAGTCGGTTCTAGACATAGTTTGCAAGAGTCATTGATCTTTGACAGGTCTTGTAGGTCTGGTTTAGACTTGAATTGGAGGAGTCTTTGAATTTTGAAAGAGTCTTGTCTAGTCTGATTTTAGAGCATGTTTGAGAAGAGTCTTTTGAATGGCTTGTCTAGGTCTGGTTCAAGAATAGTTGAAAGTGTCTTGTCTAGGTCTGATTCTAGAATGATTTGAAAGTGACTTGCTAGGTCTGATTCTAGACATGAATTGAAAGTGAACTTGTCTAGGTCTTGATTCTAGACATGATTTGAAGTGACTTGTCTAGTCTGATTCTAGACATGATTTGAATGAGCCTTTGAATTTGAAAGAGTCCAGTCTAGTCTGGTTCTAGACTTGAAGGATGATACTAGAGTCTATCCTAGTACCAAGTGCCAATGAAGAGTGTATTGGAAGAGTGACTTGGAGAAAAGTGACATTTGGACGTGACTTGACTTAAATTGCGACAGTGACTTTGATTGGAAAGAACAGGGTCCAGAGTGATTTTTCAGGATTCCACTTGATAGCAAAGAAACTCGAACACGAATAGGGCTAGGAGACAAGAAGCCCCCAACTGGAAATTAAGCGGCCATGATACAAGACCCCCAGGCACTTTGAGACAACTGTGTTTGCGGCTTAGAGTCACATAGGATAGGAATAGTTGTATGGGATGAGTTCCAACAGATGTACTACCCAAAGGTCGTGGCCTTACTTGGATTGAGTCACATGAGTCTTGAAGTGACCAAAGAATGGTATGGTTCGAGAAATAAAAGGTCGAATTTGTGGACTAGGTCAAAAATGTGGCTAGATACGAGGTTGCCAATGATGTGGTTCAAACATGAGTAGTAGGTTCTAAACTGGCAAAACATAATCGAATTCTTAGCAAGTCAAAGCACTCAAAAGGCCTCAAATGATTTTAATGCTGATGACGTCGAACCTCGAGAAAGGGCTTCCTACGTATCCTTACGGAATCACCAACGTAGTTCTGATGATGATCTTGAAACAACTCGTGTGAGAGCGGTTGTTTAATTGGGCGTGTGGTTTGAGGGTTGAAAAAAGGTCTGATGATTACGAATGACCCACGGTGCGCAGTGTGCTTTTAGACTCTTGTTTTTGTTTGAATTGGGCTTTGAACTTTGGATTTGGATTTTGAAATTGATTTGTATTTGTGAGACTTTTGTATTGAACTTTGATTTTTGTTTTTCTTTTTGCCCATTTTTCTTTTTTTCTTTCTTTTGCACGTGTCTTTTCCTACGCACCGTTGGTCCAAAGGGTTAGGTAGATGGTTGATGAAAAGAAAGATAGGCTAATTGATAGTGTTTGTGGCTCAAAATATGCAAGGGTTTTTGATTGATGTGACAAGAATTGGAAGGGGGTCATTTTGTGGACTTGAAAGAAGGCCTTTCTGGGCAGTCAAGATTAAATATTGAATAGCATTGAGATTAAACTCAATTGTGGCCAATGATGTGAGACTTGCATAGATATTAAGAAAATAATTGCCCAAAAACTCAATGAATCATTTATGATGAAAGAGAAAAGCTTGAAACATACATGGCTTATTGTGAAGACTACACTAGACTTCAAAAAACAACGAATTGAAAAAGAACATCATGCTAGACTAGGACTCGATGACTCAATCTGAAGAAGTGCCGCATGGATCATTTAACCCGACGCCTTGAGGTGACTCATGGTTAGCAAAGTGGTTGGTATGTGATGTTATTCTTTCCCTTCGCCGCCTGGAGGAACTGGGAGCGAACCTCTTCAACCATGTCTTAGATCCTGTGCTTCAGAACGATGCAGTTCTCATGTGTTGTGACCCCCTTTCCTTGGTGTAACTTGCAATAGGCATCTGGTTCCAGTCCTAGCGTATCTTTATCATCTGAAGTCTGGAGTGGGTTCAATGAGCAAGGACCTTTTGCAGTTGTCTATTCAAGGCTTGCTCATAATTCTTACCATGGGGAGAATGTCCTTAGTGATTATCCTCGCGAGGCTTTGATTGAAAGAGCCAGGATCATGGTTAGGAAGAGTTGTCATGGTAATGTGGCTATTTGATCAGTGTGGAAAAGGAGGAGCCACCTTTCTTGTTAAAGCCACCCCACCGTTACCCTTAGACTTCTGGCTTGAACTATCTCCTCAACAGATGAGGCCAAACCCCCCCTTGTAGAGCCCAATAACATGAATCAATGGGATGAAAAACTTGAGTGGCTCTCGTACCTATGGGCGAACGGTTTCTTGATGAACCATTCGAATGATCTGCTCCTCATTCGGTCGATTGTCTTGACGGCCTTCTTCCCTCCACCTATTAAGCGAAAGTAGAGAAAATTTTTCTTCCTCACCTTGCTTGGTGGGCCTTAGTTCACGAAGACCACAGAAGCTGGGAATTGTCCTTGACTGCTTTAGGAATAGTTTTTTTGATATATTCCCAATCATCGAGCTTGCGTTGATTCAGAGTCTAACCCCTGATGTATGGTGTCCAAAGATAATAGGAAACCGAATTGAATAGTCTTTGCTCATTCCCTTAGACCATTGAGATATTGAAAAAGTGCGGAAGTGTCCTCTGGGTCTTCAGTTCCCTTAAACTTGGGCAAATCAGTAATGACAAATTCTAGAAGCTGGCCCTAATCTTCATAATCAAACAACACGAGGCCCTTGAACTGAATTTTCGACATTCTCTTGACCAACTTCTCTAGGCCACCAGAACAAGTTGCGAGTTCTCTTGCTATCTTTGCTGAAACAAGAATTGACACTTTAACCCAAAACAAAAGAGTTGAAAACAACTAAGAACAACCTAACTCAGTTTTGAGTGTTCTGACTTAAGGGAACTGAACTCGAAAGTAGACTGATGGGCTAGACCTAAAATCTGATTTAAGGTGCTAGCTCGAGAAGATTCAACGTAAGATGGTGCTATTTCAGATTAAGACCCTTAGACCTACGGTCACTTGAAATTGAAATGGCCTAGGTTGAGTCTTATGATCGGAACCTAGTTCAGTATTTAAGGTTCTTTAAAAGTTGAACGAACCTAATCAGATTCAAGCTCTTGTTTGCAATTGAATGACCTATCCGACTTAAGGCTTTTGAATTGGAATTGAATTGAAACCTAATTCAATTTAAGGTTCAAAAGGTCGAATCTAAGTCAGGCTTTAAGGACTCTGATTGGAATCGAACCTAAGTCAGGACTCATAGGTCGAATGGAGTTTGAATTAATTGGATTGGAAGCCTAATGGATTGTCAAACTTCTGTCTTGAACCATAGATTAAGGACTGGGCTTGTATATGAATTGACTGCAAAGAGTCACAAGTTAAACAAGCACATTGATTGAAACACAAAAACCATTTATTCACTAAGGTCAGATTACAGTGAATAATAATCGGCTTGGTTAAGTCTAACAGATTACCATGCCTAAATAAGCGGTCCAATTCACCACCACAATATTTGGTGATGTTATGGCCAAATACCCCTTATATGCCGCATCTCGTAACACGTGCATACGCTGCATGGCGGGATAGGACTTACCTTACCATGTGATCACATTACCATAATAGCAACCAAATTAAAAATCCCCCCTTAAGGTCGATCTCGAGCATAGAACATCCTCATTATTTGAGGACCAAGTGCCTGGGATGTCTGACCCATTCGAAGGTTCACAAGCCAAAATTCAATAATTATGGTATGAACTACGAGACTTTCAAGTTCTGTCCCACTCACCAATGTGATTATCCCAGTGAAAGTGCGCCAAAAACTGTAGGGCTTCGCCCCGCCTTATGTCAAGGGCCGACCTCAGCTCAGTTCATGAGTGAGCCATGGAATCGCAGTGAATGCGTTGGTTGTCGTCGAATTGAGGGATCCCACCTGCCTAATATATTATTCACGGACGCCCAACATTGTGCCAAATTATGGCCCACGTCCAATCAAGTAACCAGTCTGGTTCCGGGCATTGATACGGAATCAGACTGTAACCCAATTCGGCCGCATGTACAGGGGCCCTCTTTAACTCGTTCTTTATTCCATAATCATAACAATTGAATTCAAAGCCTATTTACATTATCTTGAAAACCACCACTTTACTAGAGTGAGTTGCTAGTAGTACGAGCAATGACTGTCTATAATGGACAAGCGATCACTGATTGTTAGCATGAATAGTGGCCTATAAAAACCGTTCGTCCATGATTATCTGACCTTTAATGTAACAAGCGATTAGAGATTCCGGTCTTGTTTACAATATATACAAGTTGGTAAGAAATATATAAACAAGGACAGAAACAAGGTTAATGGCATAATATATGTATGTGTGTTCCTCACTCACCTTGTCACTGCAAACAATCAAGATTGTTAGAATAAAGAACTCAAAGGAAATCGGCCTCGATTGAATTGTAATGAAGGAAAACAAACGCAGTTAGTTTGACAATAACAATTGTATATAATGAAAAACCAACAAATGGAAATATTTGGAAAATATTAGAAAAACCTACATTATTATATGAACGATTAAGAGTGAGTTTCGACATTGTTTATTGATTGAACTTAAAACTCAAAAATAATGGCTTAATCAAATAAAAGTGACAAATGGAATTGAAAAGAGTAAAGAAAGTTTGGTGCATAATCTCAGATTTTATACCCTATCGCTTGCTTGATTCGAAAGAATCGATGCTTGAATTAGATCAACGATATAGTTTTTGAGTGTTTTAGAAGAGTGTAATAGATGGTCTACAGTGACTTGTGTCTGTGAAGTGTAAATCGTGAAATCGTGTCTAGAATGAAGGTGTATTGTGCGTGTCCGGACTGGCAAATGGCAAGCAATAATTTATAGCACGAGGCAAACCGAAGAGGCCAGAAAAACCTGCGATATATACGCTGAGATGAGCGTATTTCGCTCATGGGCGTAATACGCTCATCCCAGCGTAATATACGCTTCTCTTTTCCATAGAATATATTGGCAAAACGTAATGTATAATTATGAGCTATTATACGCAGGCTGTGGAGCGTTATACGCTCCTGGTTTAGGAGCGTAATTTACGCTTTCAGCATCTGCGTTAATACGCCTCACTGATATTCGTATATTCTTTTCCAAAAAACCTCGAAAATTATCTTCCGATTATTTCCTCTTTTATCGTGATCTCCCTTGATCAAACGGCACCTAGAACACCCTTGCTCATCCAAGCAAGGATTCTAGAACTGTTCTAGAAGGTTCCACGTATTTCCGGATAGATTTTCTAATTATTCACACGTATTTTCGCGTTATCTGCGTATATTAAACTATTGCAAAATTCATAGAAAATCATTAGAAAAATCAGAAAATAATTAAAATATTGCGGATTCAGAAAAAATGTAACGCACATGATGGAAAACAAAAAACACGAGAATCGCCAGCTTAACTCGTTTGAACCTTTGAAAACCTTTGAGTTTATCGAGAGAAAATCGAAAAGAAAATATGTTGCCTGTAAGTGACCTTTGCTCAATAGTTCCAGAGACGACCTCACGTAATTTCCAACTTTCGTAGTTCAAAGCATCTTTTCCGAGGTCGAAACAAACGCGAGACGCGGTATATTTCATCACGATTACTCATTGGGGAGACACATTTTCAGGTCTACACCTACATTTCCCCTCCCTACTTAAGGCCAGAGAATATCACTATACCACGATGTAATTATCCAATTTCCAAATATTTACCTCAAGCAATGACTATGATCCCAGTTATATTTGGCTAGCTATGGTATTATTATGAATGTTCCTAGGAAAGACTATAACTATGTTCATAGAATGTGTTGCTCGAAGCCTTCGAATCCGACTTTACCCAAACAAGAATCGTTTGATTACTCGGTCAATGGCTAGGCCCTGATGGATGTTGTTTTTTTAAATTCAGTTCACTTGTTATCTTGTTTAGCTAACTCTGTATGCTTCCTTGTTTTATGTGTCGTGTGCTTTGTATGTGTTTTGTGCTAGTGGATTTCGCTGCCTAAAGCTTGCTATCCCTCGTACCTTCGTTATGTTGTAAAGTTGTGTCAGGCCTATTAAAGCCTTATTAATAAAATCATCAGGATTCAATCAAAAAATGAATATATCCCAAAAGTTAGATTTATTAAAGTTAATTTAATAAGCCATGACGATGGATCTTAGCTTATAGATGAACAAAAAACATTTTAATAGACTTAATATTTTATTTATTTTAAGTTATATTTTTGATTTTCTAGCCTTTTTCACGAATTATTTTAGCATTTTCTAATTAAAGACATTTTTAAAATCCATAAAAACAATATTTCTAATAAATTAAAACATTTTTATCCAAATAATAAAATTAGTCGAAATTTTATTAAATAATTTTTCTTAAATGAATTATTCAACAAATAATTGACTGAAAAACCATTAAAATAAACAAAATTAGGCACGAGAGAAACAAACAAACAGAGCATTCGGAACGTTTCAGAGCATTAATCTAAACGTGTACCGTGAACCCTGTACGGGGATCAACATATTGCGTTCATAAGAAAAAAATTGAATCAACAGATCAAAATCGATGTAAAAAATGGAAGGTGAGATTTTGACGGATATACGCTCACTTGGGCAATTAGTCCGCCAAAGCACGGTCATCCCCCATGACTCTGGCCTATAAATACGCCTAATAATCCAACTTTTTCACCAACTTAGGCTCGTTGCACTCTCTTTCTATTTCAGTTTTTCGAGCATTTTCCGTCTCTATACTCTCTCAAACACATTCAAAAATAATCAAAAAACACATTGATATTAGATATAGGCATTTCAAAGGCCATTGATGAACAATTGTTTTGACCACGCATCATGGTATAATCACTATAGGTCACAAGCTTCATAACATTCGTCTCTCTTCCCTTTCTTTAATATTCTTGTTTTTATTTATCTTTAATTACTATAAACATGTAATACGGAAAATAAAACCAATCGATAACCAGTAACATGATTTAATTCGTAAATAGTTTCTATTTTTGCTTTCAATTCTATATTGCTGTTACCGACTAAAACTATTTGTTTGACTTCGTGACCAAATGGAACAATTGACTAATTAAGAGTATTGACCAGTAAGCTTGTACTAGCGATAAGTAAACTATAGTGATCAAGATACAAGCGATACATGGTGCTTCTTAAGTAACTCTAGGTCTAGCGACAAACATATAGCGTTAGAAAGGAATTGTGGTGAAAGTGACCCACTTCACTGTGGAAAAATTGCCTCAAGTAACCATTATTTGGGCTTATAGGTAACCAACAGCGATGGTGCCTCTTGTTAGCAGTTACCTAATGTTAATTATTTGTAACCATCAAATGATGGTTAACAAATAACGGCATTATTGGTAACACTTTTTAAAATGTTGGTTACAAATATACCCTTATCTACATTGACTTTTTTAGTTGATGGTACCTAAAGAACCTATATATGTAAAGACACAACATATTGTGGTTGCTTATATGTTGGTTTTTTTTGTTTTGTTTTGCTCTTTTTATTGGCTAATCAAGAGTCACATATATTTGTACACAATACTTATTACTAGTAGCCCAAATAAAATTATTATTAATTTTTAAATTGACAATTTATAAAATTCGATATTAATATTAATCATAAACGATATATATAACATTGTTTTATGGAACTATACAATTATAATAATAATAAATTAACATCAAACTAATCAACCCAATATCAGGGTATTTATATTAATAACAAAAGCAAAAACGAAAACGTAAGAAAGACCCAAAATCAAATGCCAAAAAACTACAAAAAGAACAAAGCACTAACTACCAAATTCAACATCAGCAGGCGAAACCTCAGTAGGCAACAACAGCAGATGGCAGGGCAGCAGGCACATAAGGTAGCATCTACACATCCCAGCAACAGTGGCAGGCTGCGGGATATCGGTAGGACAAGTGAAAACATTAGCTAAATATAGAGAAACTAGAATAGTGATAGTAAAGGTACAATAGGACACTAAGAGCCAAAGTATGACCCTCCAATGACATTGCAAATGAACCCAAACAAAAGAAAGAGCAACAAATTAGAAATAATGTTAAGTAAATCCTTAGGGGAAATTGAAAACACGTATAAAAGGCATGCACGTCATACAAATGACGCACTTGTAACAAATCGTGGAAAGGAGCTTCGCTAAAAGGTTTTACACAGAATCCTCACTTTAACTCGTGTTAATGAAGTTTGCTCTGGACTATGGAGTAACTAGTTTTTATGTGCACGYGRTGCGTGCTTAGGCTCATGAAAATTATATTTCATCATTAAAAATAATTACAAAGTATGTATCAAAATAAAATATTTATAGCTAATTAGCAATATATACAATTTTATTGAATAATTGTAATTGTTTTTTCTAAATATGACTTAAAATTCAAAATAAATCCATTAATGCTTCAATTTCATTGTTTGGAGCTTTTCACTAATTAAGTACATAATAAATACAAATTTCATTTTAATCACATAATAAGCAAAAGGGTAATTTAGACACATTAATACATTTTTTTTTTATAAATTCATTAAGGGTATAAAAGACTTCTAAGAGGAGGGACACCATCTTCACACCCTTACCTTATATAATAGAGATACTTCCAGGGTACACATTCAACCAAACAAAAAAAAATCAGCAGCTCAAAGAATGCATGTTTTAAGACAAAGCATCTATTTCTGAGTCAGGTATGGTTCACAATCCATTTTTAATCATTAAATAAAAATATAGTTGCAGCATTGAGATAAGTGTTTTCTACTTCACAGGGTTAATAACATCACAAGCGCACCACAATGAATAATCAATCAAAGTTCCCTAACATGAGAATAATGTCGTGAAAGAAATTTGTGACATCTCCAACTACATAATCATTAACTTTTAAAACAATGCTAAGGATAAAAGTCATAGAGCTTGATTAATAAGAACAAAAACCTTT
>SNQN01001569.1:60688-91961 GCA_008642245.1 Bassia scoparia | reverse complement strand
GGCACAGGCATAGTGCCACACAAGGAGAGCACACTAAGAGTGAAACAGCCTGGCTAGGATCATCTGGCCCTTGGTGACACGATCATGGTCGTTGTGTGTGTGCAGGTTAAGGCATCCCAGTAGGTGTGTCTTTCGGATGTTATTGCCGTATATGTGTAGGATGGCCTTACGGTTGTGGCCATTGTCCGATATGTGCTGCCGACGCTACGTGTGGGAGCAACGCTGTGTGCCGTTGGGGCGTATGCGTGCCAAAGGCTGCCATTCCCCGTATAGCCCCCGTCAGGACCTATGCTCTATCGGTTGGGGCACTAAAGCGAACATGAAGGATCTAATTCATGGTTCTAGAAGTCCTTGGCATGTTGCTAGAGTCTATGGAATACTTAAGGTCGTTGGCGGAAACGAGTTATTGACGTCCTGCAGCAACATACGAAACTAGCCTGACGCACAGCGTTAGCAAAGAAACAAATTGAGAGAATCAGTTCGGTTAAATTCTTGGAGTAGTAAAAAACTTGCACGGAACTGTTCCTTCTTGAATTATTACTAAAGTTCCTTCCTATTTGCTAAATTTTGAAAGATATATGACTAGGAAGAGGGAATTCAACGCGTGAGACTGTGCTTTTTACTGAGATGTCATTCACTAGTGCAAATTTTACAAAACAAAATCCCACCTAAATTGAACAAAATCCTGGCTGTTTTTCAATTCCTTGTAGATTGGCCCATTTTTATTGATAAAGCTTATGTTGACTTGGAGGCCCAGCTGTTCAGTGTCATGCCTTTATTGTTTGATAAAAGGCTCATATAGGGTGACTTGAAATTTACCAACTAACTTTGCAAATGCCGGATCCGTTTTTGTTAAAACCCCCTCGGTGTTAGAGGATGTTCCTGTTCGAGTTGTAAATTTTTACATCCCCCGTGAACTTTGGTCGTGCTTCGATATGGGAAGAGACATTCAGCTTTCATCATCCGAGGCGTAGACCTTTCCGTATCATACCGGCAGGGGCTTTCATAACTTTGAAAGATGGGTTATGTCTTACATTAGTGAGTAGGAGATGCACACAGTAATCTTTCAAGAATTACTGACCAAGCGTTTAAGAAAGTCCATATGTTAGTAGGAGTCATGATAGTAGTTTTGCATGTTGCTTGAGTTTATTGACAAGGATACTATGCCTCATTCCCTTCACTCGGATCTTTTGGACTGCTATTATGTGATTTGAGACGTCTTTTGCAGGGTGATAGTGATCATGAAGTTGTTATTTGGATAAGACTCTTACAATAGGCAAGAGCGATTGGCTATTGATGAAAGCCAAAAGTTCAAGAAGTTATATACCCCCCTTCACAATTGAAAAGGCATTGGCCACAAACATGTAAAATAATCAAGGGCATTAGTCATAGGAAATTCCTCAACGATTTAAATCAATCGTTGAGGCATCGTCTAGCCGCCCTTCATCACGGAAGCGACACTGAAATGGAGTCGAGCAAGGCTTTGTAACATGATGAAATGCGAGCGGGACCTCATAAACCCGCACTTTGCGGAAGGTAACCCGTATTTTAATGCTATATACATATATAAAAAATGAATGGAAAAAGAAAAGAAAAAAAGAAGAATAAAAGCGAGAAATCAAGTGAGTTTTATAAATACTTTCATTAAAATTTTGATACTTTATCGTATATGAGATTTCACGATTAATATCCTATTAAACTTCAAATTTGGAATAAATATTTACATATGCATATGTACATGTTTATCATTCCAACTAAAGTTTCGAAATATTTAATCCAATAGTTTTTATGCATCTTCCATATTTTATTGGTGCTTCCACACTTTTTTCTATACGAATCTTTATTTAAAAATAAACACAAAAACCTATCATCAATCACATCCCCTCAAATTTCAGCCCACCACAAACCGACTCCTCATCTTTCCACCCTCTTCTCTCTATTCATCACAAAAACCTCCATGACCCAAAAAAAAAATAGAATAGTTGGGGCATGTTCTAGTAATAATAAATTTTGTGAGTGAATTAGGTTCTTGCAATATTACTTCCCTATTCCTTTATTTCTATCACATATGGGACTATGTTCGAAACAATGTAGGAGGATTAATAGTTGCAATGTATGTACCTTATTGTAATTCGGGTTATTTATTTCTGTTTAAAAAAAAAGATATTAAAAAGAAAAGATAAAAAAGAATAGAGATTAAAAAAAATGAGAAGAAAGAAAGAGAGCTTGGATTGAAAACGCCGAAAGGCTCCTTGGCCAAAATGAGAGGTGTGAGGAAACATGTTTTCATTCCAGAGTTCGCATTTTGGTTTAGTTACTTTCAGATCACTCAAGCTTGTCTTTTTTATGGTGCCGCAACAGTGACTTCATACGTGATTGATTCTCCATCTTAGATGCCGATTAAAGGTGTATAAAAGTTACTTCTATTAGTAGTATTTATTTATAGTTGTTAAAAAAAAAATGAAATGTGTTGAAGGCATATGTATTGCGTCTTCATTTTCTAAAACTATCATCTCACCTAAAGTTACTCGAGGCGAGGTAACGTCAGTGTGGCGGTTGATATACGATATTTATGCTTTATTTATAAGCACATTTTCATAGTTTTTCGGGTGTTTAGTAACATGTCAGACGCCTGACTATTTTGCAGACTCTTGCGCCATATCGGGTTCAAATGGTTCATATCTTTTCTACATAAACAACCATTTTGATGTGATTCAAATGGAGATGATAGATTTCTTCAAAAGACTTTCCATGATTACTCTTTAAGCTGATTCAAGACAAATAACGAAGAAATTGCGACTTCCCAGCTTCAGTGAGCCACCTCATGCAGAATCGCATCTTGTGTACATACCTTGGAATCACAAAGTTACATACTCTTGATATACCACAACATTTTGACGTGTTCTGATTGGAGATGATATATTACTTCAGATCTTTTCCAACCGTAGGTCTGCTCAAGCATCTAATTCGGACAAACCGAAGAAGTTATGTGATTTCAAGTTGCATCGCTGCGCACAGTAATGCGCCCCGCGCGGTTTGCTCCTACTTGCTTTTCAAGTCGCCCACTTGCCTTGCTTATCACTGGATTGGACTGGTTTTCTACTGTCCAAGTCCTTTAAGCTGCTATCTTTACTTAAGGGAGCTTGCACTACTAAATAGGTGAAAGCTCCCATCATTTTTACGAACTTTTCTTTTACTTCATACTTTGTTGTTTTCCTAGATAGTTAAGCATCTAGGCTCTCATATTAATCAAAATTACTTGGTTCTTCATGTTCTTCGTGACTTCGTTTCTTCGTGTTCTTTCATTCGGTTCTTATCAGCGGTGTTTCTTCGCCAATTCACTAATCACGCACTATCTTTATATTCGGTTACTAATCTTTTAACTAATTATTTTTCGTTAATAGTTATTCCTCTAACCTTTAATTGTGTAAACGATTTTGAAATGGTGTCTTAAACCCCCTATATTTATTAATTTTTTGTATTTAAATGTTTATTACTTAACTCTCATTTTTCGTTAAACGATTGGAGTGGTGTTTAAACCGCGCGTTAACCTCTTTCTATGTATAATTGTTTTTTTCTACTTTCTACTTTTCCTTAAACGTTGAGGTGGTCTTTTTATCCCCCGTTATCCATTTTCTCTAAACCTTCTATGTTATTTTATTATGTTTGTGACATGAATTGTGATAATTCCATTCTAGGTTTGGATAATCTTGGATGGTTCGATGGATCTTTATGGTTGAACTCAACTTTATGGATTGATTATTACTATCTCCCTATTATTGTTTACATATTGTAGACACCTAAATGTGTCTACCCCAAAGGAAGTAATGCCGTGATAAACATACCGCGTTCTCGCGATTGTTTCGACTCCAGAAAGATGCTTTGACTCACAGACATGAAAATAAGTGAGGTCATACTCGGACTAGTTAGCAAAGGCAAATAAAGTGGGGGCAAAATAGCATTGCTTCTATTTATTTTAATTATTTTCTATTTTAGTTTGCCTTTCGTATTTTTTTTAGTGATTTTTAATTGATATGGTTCCCACTAATTTTCGCAATTTCATTGCCATTCTTCCACATTTGTAGCTCCACCAGTATTTTATCAGATAAATTTTTCTGATTTTCGAGCATTTATCCATTGATTTTATATATATGTTCATTATACGCAGTAAAATACCAAAAAAATACAAAATACACCAAAAAAATACTCCCGGAATACGTGGACCCTTCGTGAACCAGCTCCTGACTGAACTCCTTGCTTGGAGCAAGAGGTGTCTAGGTGCGTTTCGAATCCCAAGGAAATCACGAATAAAATCGGCAGAAATCAAAAATATTCGAGAGGGTTTTGGGACAACAACTTATAATACCATAGAGCTGCAGCGTTATATATCCCAGAAGGCCTGCGTATATACGCAGCACCTCTGCGTATATACGCCAGCTCCTCTGCGTATATACGCAGGGTTTTCACCCTCGTTTTTCCCCTGCCTATAAAACATTGCCTACCTTGCTCAGTCCGGAGACACGATTTTTCAAGACACTTCATTGTTCGTCTCTCGTCTGTCTCTACTTACTATTCTCTCTCTCACTCTCTAACACCTCTAAACAACATTCGTTCTTGAGTTCTAAGCCATCGATTCTGCTCGATTTCCAACAAGCAAAATAAGGGTATAATCTGGATTACTCACCTAAAATATCTTTTTGACTCTACTTATTCCTTTTGTCACTTAATTGACTAATTCTTATTGCAGGTTCATAAATCAAACACATATGTAGAGAGCTCACCTATTTTAAGTGATTCATGTAAATATTATGCGACTTTCATCATGTTTTCAAATTCGTTTTCATTAATACACTTTTATTATTGATTCATTATTGTGTCCAATTCATTTATGCATATGTTATTGTCAATCCTTAAACATGTTTCTTTGTCTTGATTAAGCAATTCGATCAAAGGACGTCTCTTTTAGTGCTTTAACGATGTTATTTGCAAGTGCAAGGTAGAAGGACGCATCGAAACCATATGTACTATATTCATGCCTTACTACCTTGTTTTCATGTCTTGTTACTTCATATTTTATTCTATTCACACGTGCCTATATCTGCTTAAACAGACCGGAATTCATTGGCAGGGTAGCACGTTAAAGTCAATAATCATTGGGGACTGACCGGGTTTTTTCTAATGCACCTGTTCATTAATAGTTGCGACCCTAACCAATCAAAGCGCTATGATCGCCTTGTTGCCTGATTGTTGCAAGTCTTGGTTTGTACATAGTAGCAACCCTCAGTGAGTAATTACTTGCGCGCTCTTGCTGTCCTACAACAGCGTCAAGACACTAAGTTTTCTTGAATTCAATGTTTATGACTCATGGAACTACAATAGTACGAGTAGAGTGCCGCACATGGCGGATTCGTGTACTATTCAATCCGTACATGTCGCCCGACCACCTTTGGTTACTGACCTATTTGGGGCCACTAGTTGTGGCACCAATGTCGCGCGGCGTCCGGTTATTTATAGTAACCTACTCACAGGCACCCGGTGGCGAATCCCTCGAGATTCACAATACACACTCCCAACGCATTCACATGCGGATTCATGGCTCAATTCCTGACACTTGAACTGAGGTCACGCCCCCTTACAGCGGGGGCTAAGCCTTACGTTTTGGCGACTTCACTGGGAATCACACATTTGCATGAGTGGACAGACCTTTGATAAGTCCTCGTAGTTTCATAATTTCATTAATCACACATGAATTGTTCTTCGTGACCCTCGAATAGGTCATGTCCTAGGCACCTTTGGGATCTCAATATGATGTTCTATGCTCGAGATCACCTTGTAGCGGGGATTTCTATTCTTGGTCTTGCTGTGGGTAATGGAATCACACTCGGGTTAAAGTAATCCTAATCCCTGCCATGCGCGATAGTGATGCCCGGTGTTACTAATGCGTGTATATAAGTGGTATCTCGGCCCATAACCATCACCAATGTTGTGGATGGTGAAATTGGACCCAGCTCTACTCTTAGGCGTTGCGAAGTCAGACTATCATTTCAGAACTTTTACCAAGTCCGACCTATAGTTCGAACTGAGAATCGCTGTAGACCACTATAACGTGAAACCTTCTTGCTCGATTTCGCTGTATATCAATCACGACTGTGCTTTTAACTTGTGACTCTTCAGCGTCACCACAATTTCTGAACCACCAACTAGGCCCAGCCCTCCGCTACTCTATGGTTCAAACACATGAGAGTTTCTGTGATCCTCAAGGCACTAGGATGTTTCAACCTCCTAATTTTCAAATCCAAATATCCCAATTTCTAATCCAAAACAATTTCAAATCATCCATTCGACCCTAGAATCTGACTTCCCAAAGTTCTTGATTCCTGAATCCAAGTAGTCTTATAAATTGAACTTTAGATATGTCGACGCACTTTACCTTTGTAAACGCGTGACATTAGGTTCAATTGCGATACCTCAATAAGTGTCACAACAGTGACGTTAAAATCTGAATCAAGTTCAATTCATTCTTAATTCAAATAATCCCTCACCTTTAGCTCTCAGATGATCGCTCATGCGCCTACTTCCTAAGTGATCTCTACCCTCCTTAACGAACGTCCATGTGCAATCCTCACTATTACACTCGTTCTGTCTCCCACACTCCATCACCCATAACATCAATCATCAAGGTTTACCTCTCAAAACTAAACAGGTGTTCGATCACATTGATCCACCCCTAGGAAACTTATGATTCAAGCTAGGTGTACATTCCAATCTCTATAATTTTCAAAGTGGCTCGTGCTATCATATATGGACAAATAGTTCCTTGAATTTTTGGTGCAACTATAGGCCCATTCTTAGTTGAATTTGCTCTCGGGACCAGCACCGTTAATTAGAATGTAGGTCTGCCCATTCAAGTCCAGGTTGTCCAAGTTCCCAGTTCAAATCAAGCACTCAAACTTTATCCATTCAAACCGCGGGCCACTAAGTCGGTAGTTTTTCATCACGATCCCTAATAGGCCCAAAGAGGCAAGAAGTCATCCATCAAATCCCCTACCTCTCACAAAAGTCCATGTCTCCCTTGACCCTCCGATCATTCCACAAAAAACCTATCCTATACCTCCTTGCCAACTGGAAAAACAAATCACACATTACCCATCAAAGCCTCATGAGTCCAAGCGGGTCATCGTCTGCGCGGCTTCTTCGGATTGAGTCAATAGAGTCTAATATCCTAGCTATTGCCCTTTCAATTCCTGTTGCAGTCTATTAGTTCTTCCCTAAAATAAGCCGTGTGACTTCAATATTATTTGTTTTTGGCAAATATTATTTTCTAGAATTCTTAGTGCAAGTCTCAAAGCATCACTGGCGCACAATTGGGTTTTAATCTAATACTCGATTTATTAATTAAATTTGAACAATGCCAAGAGAGGCCTTTTTCACAGCTCCACCAAAATGAACCTCTTCCATACCTTTGTCACATCAAATCAAAATCCCATTGCAACCTTTTGAGCCACAAACCACTATATGTTGACGACTATCTTTCTTTCATCGCCCACATAGTACCTATCCTTTGGACACAAACGGTGCGTAGGAAAAACACGTGCAAAAGAAGAAAAGAAAAAGATAACATGTGCAAGAAAAAAGAGAGAAAATAAAGTAACTACAAATCAATGATAATGTCAAAATCAAGTCTCAATTCAAAGTCTTCAAAAATGGAAATCACGTCAAAATCCAAGAGTCATAAAAAGCACCACTGCGCGCCGTGAGGCACTTCATAACACAAGCTTTTTTTTTCAAACCTCAAAACCACAGCCTCACATTACAACACAAAAGCCGCTCTCACAGCGAGGCATTGGTCCACAATCATCATCAGAACTACAGTGGTCTGATTCCGTATAGGATAGTAGGAAGCCTTTCTCGAGAGTTCGACTCACAATTAACATTAAATCGTTTGAGGCCTTTTGAGTGCTTTGACTTGCTAAGAATTTGATAATGGGTTTTTGCCAGTCTAGAACACTGACATAGACTCATGCTTGAACCTATCATCATTAGCCAACCTCGTATCTAGCCACATTCTTGACCCTAGCCACAAATTTGACCCTTTTTATTTCTCGAACCATAGCTCACTTTGGTACTTCAAGGAAGCTACATTGCCACAATTTCCCATAGATAGAATAAGCAGCCACTGACCTTTGGGTTAGGTAATTTGCGTTTGGCGGACTATCCTATACAATTCTATCCACTATTCCTAGTATTGACTCTGAGAGCCGCTAACCACGTCATGTTCCAAAGTCCTGCTGGGGGCGTCTAGTGTCATCAGTGGCCCCTTATTTCAGTTGGTGGGCTTCTTTTCCTAAGGCCTATTACGTGTTAAGTCTTTTGCTATTCAAAGGAAATCTGAAAAAAATCATTTTTGGCCTGATTCTTCCAATCTAAGTCATGTACTCTGCAATCGTACTCAAGTCCGATACGAGTCAACCCATAGTCTCGTCAATGTCACCTTTTCTAAGTCACCTTTCAAGACCTCTTTCAATTGGCACTTGAGTACTAGGATTAGACTCTAAGTATCGTCTTTATGTCTTAACCAGACTTAGATATGTCACTTTTCCGTTTCAACCAGACGTACGACTTCAAGAACTAGGGCATAAAAACTGTATGTCACCCTGCGGAGTAATTATATCCGAACTAGGACATCTTCTCCTTCCAATTACCATGTACACATTAATTTCAAGTTGAGCTCTGATCAGTTAACCAGACTTATGCTGCCACCTCGCAATCCAGACATTAGGTACACTTACCTCGCCTATTAGGCCAAAACCGAATGCTCATTCAAATTCAAAGGCTCATATCAAATATTGTAAACCGACCTAACAAGACTCTCTTGCAATCATGTCATTGAAGCCAGACCTAGACAGCCCTTCAAATTCTCTCTCAAATAATGTTGTGACCAAGACCTATGCACAGAACCCCAAGATCAATCCAAACTTCTTCAATTCATGTCAGAACCAGCACCTAGACAGCACCCCCTGAATTCAATGACTCTCTCAATTTCATGTCACAGACCAGACCTAGACAGACTCTTTCAAATTCAAATCAATGGTCGTTGCCTTTTCGGATCCGAAGGTACAAGTTACAGTGTCAACATCTGCATGCAATTTCTAGACATAAAAACCATGTCGTCACAAGGTAGTGCCTTAATCCGAATTAGATAGGTATCATTTTTTCAAGTCAATGCCATTTCCTCGGAAAGCATGAGTGGACTGCGTCTGCATTCTCCCAGTACAGCGAGACGGAGAATATCAAGTCCTTAAAGGACAAACACATATATACCAACAATGCAACGTTAACTCGTGGAACGTCAGGTATAATACTAACCGTGTTTTGCAAGTAGCGCGAAAGGGAACCAGGTCAAAACGTCTTGAGTTGTCTCCGTCCGAATCGAATACTTGACATTTCGTACTTACGAGACTTTACAGTCTTCACGCACCAGTACCACAAGTGGAGTGCGCTTTGTACGCAACGAATATATAATGTGTCTCCCCATACGAGTTATGTGATGATAACATAACGCGTCTGCGATTGTTTGACTAGAAAGATGCTTTGAACTCAAGAAAATAAAAATACGTGAGTCATACGGAAACTATTTGAGAAAAGGACCAAATAAAAGGGCAAAAGATCCAATTTATCTTAATTATTTTCTATTTTAGGTTTTTTAATATAAATTTTGTTAAGGTTTTCTTTCGACATTTTTTATATCTGTGATCTCCATAATTTCCAATGTTTTCAATGATGCATTTTCCTTATTACGGTTTTCTGAGCTCACCAGATATTTTAGAATTTTGTCTGTTTTTCTATAATTTTATCTATGATTTCTTAAGTTTTTATATCGCAGAAATAACAAAAAATACAAAATAACACAAAAAATGACTCCCGGATACTAACGTGGAACCTCTTAAGAACACTCTAGAACTCTTGCTTGGAAGAGGAAGGGGTGTCAATAGGTGAGCGTTCGTAATCAAGGTGGTAAATAGAGATAAAATCTAGGAGAGAACATCAAAATATTCGATGGGTGTTTGGGAAACAATATATCGCATTAGGGCAGCGGATAGTATACAGAGTGCATATAGCAGCCCTCGGTATAATTGCGCACCTGCTGGTTCGACGTCCTAATGCGGGATATATACACAGGGTTTTGCGACCCTTCGTTTTTTCCTCGTGACTGCCTATAACATACATGCCACCCTACCTTATAGCTAGTCTGAGACACGATTTGTCAAGAACTTATTCTGTCTCGCTCTTTGTATCAGACTTATCGTATTCATCTGCTCTACACTCTCTCTAAACTCTAAACACATTCGTTTCTTATGTTTAAGCATCGTTCTTGCTTCGATTCAACAAGCGAAAATAGGGTAATAAATTGAGATTACTCACTTAAACAATCTTTTTGACTCTACTTAATTCTTTTGTCAACTTAATTTGAGCCTAATTCTTATTGCGAGTTCATTAAAGTCAAACCAATGTAGAAAACTCACCTTAATTGATTCATGTAATATGTAGATTGTCACTCAGTTTTCAAATTTCGTTTTCATTAAGCTTATTATTATTTATTATCAGTTATCTTGTCACAATTCGATTATTTGCATATCGTTATTGTCAAGAATACTAACATGTTCTGTTTCTTGGATTAAGCGAATTCGATCAAAGGACGCTCTTTTAGGTTTTGCTTTAACGATTTGTGTTATTAATGCAATGACAAGGTGGATGAGGATACACTAAGTATATCATGATTACTACCTTTGTTTCATGTCTGTTCTTAGTATATAGTTCTATCACACGTGTAATACTGCCTTTAACAACAAGACGCGGGAACTGTTCAAGTTGCGTTTCACCTAGTTTAAGTCAGAAAGCATTGGGACGAACCGGATTTTTCTAAGCACCTTATTAATTAAGTCATGACTAAACAATCTCAAAATGATCCGCTGCCTCGTCACATGTAAGAAAAGTCCTTGGTGTTGTACATGAATGAACCCAGCGTAGTAATCTAGGTCGCGCTCTCAAACGCACAATCGATATAAGTTTTCTGTGAATTCAATTATAATGACTCATGGAACTAGCAAAGATGAGCTGAGTAGAATGGCGCCGGGACCGCTAATGCGGCGTGAATTGGCAGAGTGACTGAATTCATCATGACGATAACCATGTCCCCGTTAACCACACTTGGTTTACTGGGTCCTAATTTTGGCCCACTAGTTTGGCACAATGGTCGGGCGTCCGTGAATAACCTATATAGGCACGGTGGCGATCCCCTCAATTCGACAACACACCCCAACGCATTCACATGCGGATTCCATGGCTCAATTCCATGACACTGAAGCTGAGGTCACGCCCCCCTAAGGCGGGGCGAAGCCCTACACATATGTTGCTCAATTAAATCATTGTCATATTTCGTTGAGCTTGTCTTGTTAACGCCGAGAGGTAAAAACACCGTGTGAGACTTACGATAATAGGTGGATCGAATCTAGTAAATTACGAGAGCCTGCTAGAGGGATATAGTTCTAAGGGAGACATGATTCGAGAGAACTTGTAACCCTAGATAGTATAATCATGAAACTTGTTGATTGATATTGTTTGATTCCATTTGACTTCCAAAGTGAACCATTACCCTAGGTTTAGTCCATTAATTAATTCTCCATTGAATTGTCCAAGTAGTTGTTAATCTTAGTCATAATCAACAAGGCCCTTTTTCATAATCTTGACACATTTAATTAGTAGCTATTTAATTACCATCTCTCTGTGGATACGATCCTTGCTTCCACTTGCTACATAGTTTGTGTTGCTAGGTATTTTTGATAGGTGTGCGATAGCCTCGTCAGTGTCTCACCTTTGCTCACTTAGTTGATGCCAAGTGTCGCATCGTGGTTCGCTCCTTCATTCCTTCCATCTTAGTCATTCATTCCTTTTTGTTTCTTTTTATCCTTCCTTTCTAGGATCACGACATGTGTCAAACCTTTGATCTTTGAGTAGGCGCGTGCCCTTATTGGGCCTTGTCCTACGTTGATCTTAAATTGTGGGCTTGAGCCAAAGATACYGCATGTAAGTGTATTGGGGTGTGTTGTCGATAGATGGGATCGCCACTGTGCCTATACATGCTAATCACGAACGCCCGAAACATTGGTGCCAAACTAATGACCCCACTATTAGGTCTAGTAACCAGATTGTGGGTTCGGGGACATAGTATGGACCAGATCTTTGACTCAATCTGCCCTTATGTAGCGGCCTCTACTCGATCTCATTGTAGTTCCACGAATCATAATAATAATTGAATTCAAAGAGCCTATTGTTTTGATCTTAGAACGCGCATTAACCTAATATTGTTACCAGAATTGATTTTTATTATACATGCATCGCTACCTAGCCTAATAATCGTGACCACTTCGAATTAATCAAATTAATATGGTGTCTAAAATCCTTTCATCCATAATTAATCTAAGTTTAATACGATACAAGCAAATTCCGGTCTTGATTAAGCAGATAAGAGAGTCATATGCACAAAAATCAAGAATAATATATACGGAAATCAAAACTCAAATATATGCGAATTTACCCCCTTGTATCGCTACCAAAACAAAAGAAAATAAAGAAAGGTTAGAGTATCAAAAGCTTTACTTCCAAACGAATCAYTTATCACAACAATGTTAGCATTGACAACAATAATTCGAACGATTGCGATGAAGCTAAAACGATCGAAGATAAGATGATTGATATGTTTGAAAACCAAAAGCGAATCAAATAAAACGCAAAGTATTATGTTGATCAAAATTAATAATAAAAGAAGAGAGAGAATTAGATTAAATAGCGAGCCTCATAGTTTGTATCCAAATCCGAAAAGATATGACTCTGAAAGTTGTAATAAATTCGAGTTACGTTTGATTTTGTGAGTGGTTTGTGTATTGTGTATTGAATTTGAATGGGAGAAAGACTTTTTTGAGAGCTTTGAATTGCGTGTCGTACGAAGGTTTKCATTGGTTAAATAGTGATTTTCATTGAAGTTCGAATAAGCACCAAGAGCATGTATTTATAGGCTTATGGGAAGGATAAGATGACAAAGACTAATTCTATCTATCTTTCGTTTGATATCTTTGGGGATTTTTGCATCTCTATTTTCTAGATCTATCCTACGGTCCGTGAATATCCTAGATTTKGATTTTGGCTTCCTTGGAGATCAAGATTACCCTTCTAGAATATTCTGGATTATTCCGAAGCTTTCTAGATTTCTGAACTTATATATTTTTGAAAATCTTTTTAAAAAACTTGTAAAAATCATAGAAAAACAAAGAAAAATAAGAAAATAGTCTAAAAATATTGGCAGACTTAGAAAAATGATAAGATTAAGATGAAAATGAAAAATCTTACAAATGACCTTTATAAATAATTTTAAAAAATCGTTTTGCTAAGAAAAAATGGCCTAAAAAATAGAAAATAATTAGAATAAATATTTTTCACCTATTATTGGGCACTCGGTGTATGATTTCGAACTCAACTTTAATTTATGTCATGCAAATGTGTTTGATTTATGGATTACGTCACGAATTTCGAAATCACATCTATTTTGAAATGTCATACTTTTCCTCACCGCCTATTTAATTTGGAGACACTTTTGGGTGTCTACACTTTGACACATCATTTTCCCGTCAAATTGGTTCAATTGTCATTGAACCTAATTTGCTATTTCCAACATACACACCGGCACGTATTACCGGCTTCCCCTGATGGCCTTGGTCATTAGAAGGTTGTTATTCGATTGGTAGCCAGTAGAGTCAATAGGAAATCTCTGAGTGCACCAAGTACGATGCCGGCTATTTGGGTTGGCTAGGATTTTTTTTTTTGAGAAAAACAGGTACAATATTAGCCAGTAGAGCCAGCATGTCACCTTTGGATAAAATCAGGTACAACATTGGCTAGTAAAGTCGGCATGTCACATTTGGAGAAAATCATGTACAACATTGGCCAGTAAAGTCGGCATGTCACCTTTGGAGAAAATCAGGTACAACATCGGCCAGTAAAGACGACATGTCACCTATGGATAAAATTAGGTSCAACATTTGCCAATAAAGCCGACATGCTAGGCCGAAAATTTTTAGACTTGCTGGGTAGATAGAGCTTGTTAGGAGTCACCATTTTCAGATTTCGAATTCCCCGCCCATATTTCCTATAAATAGAACTAATGAGGAGAGAGAAAATTCACTTTTACTTTCAACTACTTCTGTACTTTTCTTTATTTTCTCTCAGGAAGTTACTGCTACCTAGCCGACAAATGACTCCGAAACGACAACATTTTACTTCCAGCTTGACAAGTCTTTACAAGTAGTGTCTCTATCTCTTTCTTTATTTTCTTAGTTTTGTAATTCTTTAATCATAATTTTGACGGCTACATCTTCTGCCTCGAATTCAATGTGTGATAAGTTGGATGTTGGGGCCCTTCGGCCTAAGCCAACATCTGCCGGGTCGGTGGGTACCCAAGAGTCCGATGTGGGCCATCATTTTTTGTGAATAAATCGCTTGTTTGCCCTTGTGATTTCCAGGGGAAAATGGTGAGAGTTAAACAAATGGCCAAGAGTCCATCAAAGAAGTTTAGGTACATAACTTATGGTTGGGTATCTCCTTCCTCTTCAGAGGATGCAGAGCCGGCTTCCTACAACAAGCAACAGGATGAGGCTATTGACATGGATATGGATTATGATCCTTTAGTAGCCGAAGGAAGTGATGATAGGGGTTTTGAAGATGTTGGAGTCTCTTATAATGAAGATGAAGATGAAGAGTCTTTCCATGTCGGTACGGAAAGGATAAACTTTAGAGGCAAGAAGCCTATTGTACTAGAATCAGATGACTCAAGTGATGATGATGATGATGCAGGGGATGTCGCCGACCGTCATAACATTAGGCATGCCGAGGAAGGCGATGCCGATGAGGAGGAAGCGAACTTGGATGAGTTCACCGAGGTTGTCGGAGACTATGATGTAGACGGCAATGATGCTGAAATATCTAAGAGACAAAGAGAAAGAAGAAAGCGATGCCGGGGGGCTSTACAATCACTCCCTTCAATGAGAAGGTGAGGAAAGAGTGGTTGGATATCYTAAACTACCCCAACAATGTARATAACTATTCCACRGCCTTGGACTTGGAAAGGGTGGTCTGGTCATGTTAATACCGAAACCGAACGAAGCAATAGCAAATGCCCCCGAGGGGAACTTATCGATATACAARGAAATCTTAGACACGGGTCTTAGATTTCCTCCACTATAGTTCATTTTTGAGCTGTTTGCCAGCTACGACATCGAAAACTGCTAGTTGACTCCAAATTCTTGGTGTCACATCCTAGGATACATGACCKTATGCCTAGTAAAGAACTGGAAGATGTCGTTTAACTCCTTTGCTTTTATGCACGAGGTTAAGAAGCTACCCAAATGCCGATTTGGGTGGTTCAACATCTCGTCTAAGGAAGAATTCATGACGACTGAGAGCAAAGCCAGTAAACAAACGAANGAAATCTTAGACACGGGTCTTAGATTTCCTCCACTATAGTTCATTTTTGAGCTGTTTGCCAGCTACGACATCGAAAACTGCTAGTTGACTCCAAATTCTTGGTGTCACATCCTAGGATACATGACCKTATGCCTAGTAAAGAACTGGAAGATGTCGTTTAACTCCTTTGCTTTTATGCACGAGGTTAAGAAGCTACCCAAATGCCGATTTGGGTGGTTCAACATCTCGTCTAAGGAAGAATTCATGACGACTGAGAGCAAAGCCAGTAAACAAACGAAYTGGAAGTCGAAATTCATATTTTTGGAGAACCTCACTTGCAATCCAAGACCTATTCTCATGGCTTGGTTACAAGCTTGGTTTAAGCACAAAAGTCGTGAAAGCTAGTAACATCCCTAGAATCCGGCCCCTATTCTCATGGTTCCTTCATCTAAATGCCTAGGAGTTCACCTAAGAGTTCAAGTCTCGTTCTTTCGTCTAAGGACCCTAGAAAAACTACCATGATGATCAAGCATGACAATTAGCAATTGCACCTCCTAAACCACACAATTCATAGCCTAAACCAACAAAAACCCCACGCAAGCATGGAAWTCCCATGATGAATTGAAGGTTTCACCTAACCCTATCAAGAGAACTATTCACACATGCTTAAAAACATGATAACAACAATAATAAACATGTTGCACATMAAGATCTTAAATTACAAGGAAATCAAGGCAATTTACCAACAAACCTTAGAAAATGCAATTGAGAAAATACTTAACCAAATTGAAATTAAAGAAGTACAAGAGATTGAGAAATGTTACTAGAGCTTCAATATGAAATTGTAGCCAAGAATTCCAAGATTAAAGCTTCCAAAGTGCAAGAATTCCAAGTAGAAGATGATGAATATTCACACTACAAATTGAGAGCAAAATACAAAATAAAACTAGGGATAGAAAATGAAATAAGAGTCTAAAAAMTATTCTCAAAAGTCATGTAAAAAAGTACCCCAAAAAGGGAGTAAAAACCACCAGAAATAAGGAAAAGAAAAAGGTAAAAAGAAAAGCCAAAACTAAGAAATTCGATAAAACGCAACTGATGTAGAGTCGCGCCTGAATAGCGGGCAGTAGCGCCCGCTACTAGGCCTAAGCTAAGMAAGRGAAGAGGCAGTAAGGTGTAGCGTCGACTGAGAGAGGCGCTACAAGGTGCTACAAGAGGAGTAGTGTAGGACGTGGGCCGCGCCCTCAGCGTATAGCGGGCGCGCGGCTTGGTACTACATCGAGGTGCTTTGCGTGGGCTTGAGCACGGAACCCGCACGGAGTTGCGGGCCGTAGTTGTGCGAGTGAGGGGAGTCGCACCGGTGATCCTAGAAAGTATTTACAGATGACCCGAACGTTGTGCAGAATCAATGGCCCCACGCTACCAAATCAAGTAACCAGTCGTGTTGGTTCGGGCGACATGGTACGCATTGAATCAATAATCACCACATCGCCGATGTACAAGGACCTCTACTGCGGTCTCATTGTAATTCATTAAACACAGATTTATTGGATGCACACAAAATTCATATTCACCTTATTAGCGCTACCTAAAATTACTAAGTGAGTATGTTTCTATTGCACAAGAGACTACCTAACTAGAAATTGTGACCACTTTGTATTAATCATGTTAAAACGGTGCCTAAAAACGGTTGTCATGCTTAATCTGACTTTAAAGTGATTCACATAATTTCTGTCTTTGTTTAGCAAAATTAAGTACAAAATTAACAACATGAATATGAAGTATATGAACTTCAAAATATATATACAAATCAGTCTTACCCTAAATCTGCAAACAAAAAAAAGGGTTGAGTTTTAAACGAAGCGAAACGAATCTTCCGCCTTGAATCGCTATATAGAAAGAAATAAAACAAATGTTAATTCATGACGAAAAAACGAAGCGCAATGAATCTTTCGCCTTGAAGTCGCTATACAAGGATAAGATGTCGTTAGTATTGACAAGTAATAATAATAATGAAAATGAAATGAAAAAACGAAAACCAAAACAATGAAAACATTGAAACATTATGAAAAACCTACATATTACATGGAACGTTATAAGTCGGTTTCTACATTGTATAAATTACATTAAAACTCATAATAATGGTTAATCAATTAAAAGAAAGTGAAGAGAATTATTGGTGAGTAATCTCAGAAATTCAACCTTGTTTTCGCTTGTCAAAACGAATCGAAAGAACGCAAAAGACTCGTGTTATGTGTATTTGTGAAAGAGTTTTGAATGAGAGAGAGAATGCTCAGATGTAAAATTGGAAGTCGGAAGTGGAAGTTGAAAGTCGTATGAAAATCTGTGAAATGTGTCAGTTGAAATGAGGCAAGGCGTATTTATAGGCGCGGGGCAAGAAGAGGAGCGTATATAGCTGAGGGGCAGCGTATATACGCTCAAAGGCAGCGTATAATACGCTGCTCCTCAGCGTATATACGCTCCTCAAAAGGCAGCGTATTAACCCTGCGTTATATAGCTCCTAGGAGCGCTATATACGCAGGCTTCTGCGTATATATATTTTTCCAAAAAATCTGAAATATTTAATTTCGGATAATTCTTTGCATATGTCCGATTTTCTAAGATTACGGATATTCTAGACGTTCTTTCGCAAGAAAGTATGTTTTCTAGGAGATTCTAGAACATTCCGCGTATTTTCTAATTATCATTATATTTTCGTGTATTCGCGTATTTAACATTGCAAATTCATAGAAAATCATAGAAAAATCCGAAAATAATTTAAAAAAATACTGGCGGATTCAGAAAAATGTGACGAACAATGATGAAAAACAAAGCATGAGAATCGGCAGCGTAACTTGTTTGAAAACTTTGAGATTATTGAGAAAACGAAAGAAAATATTTTTGCCTCGTTTTTGACCTTTGACTCATAATTTCGAGTGTGACTTGACTTCACATATTTCGAGCTCATTACGAGTTCAATTGCGTTTTTTCGAGTTGAAATTAATTGCACATGTGTATACTTCATCATTGATTACTCATTTGGGGAGACTTTTTTAGGTGTCTACAGAAGCCCCACTTTGACTGAGTTTGAAGAGACGATAGTCTCGTAAGACGAGTCAAAGTATTCGATTCGGACGGAGAGCACTCAAGACGTTCTGCGACCTTGAGTTACCCTTTTCGCCGGTACCTTCAAAACAAAGGTTAGTTTTACCTGTTACCGCGCCCCATGCGGTGTTATGGCCCTTGGAAGCGCCTGGATCCTCGGGCGGCTTTCCCCTACGGCTGACCTTTGGCTTTTCAGGAGATGTGCTTAACGGAACTTCTGTAGCGGGAGAAGTTTCAAGACCCGGAAATGCTTGTGCTGGATTTCTGTAGCGGGAGAAATGTAGACCCGAAGTGTGCATATATGAATTCTGGTGCGGGAGAAAATTCAAAACCCGAATGTGCAAAGGAGCTGTTGTGTGAAGAAGCCCCCCCTCTTGACTGAGTCTGAAGAGACGAAAATCTCGTAAGACGACAGTCAAAGTATTTGATTTGGGACGAGAGGCAACTCAAGACGTTCTGAACCCTGAGTCACCTTTTTCGGCCGGTACCTGCAACAAGGTTAGTTTTACCTATTACCGCCCCCATGCGGTTTTATGCCCTTGAAGCGCTTGGATCCTCGGGCTGCTCTCTCCCTACGGACTGACTTGGTTTTCAGGAGAAATGAGGTGATGAATACTTCAGAAGCGCCCTCGTTCCTCAGGTAGCTTTCCCTACGGCTGACTTGGCTTTTCGGGAAGAAATGATGTAGATGCCTTCCCTACTGCTGACCTTGCTTTTCGGAAGACGTAATGTAAGTTCGTCGGAAGCGCTCGTTCCTTCGGAAAGTTCCCCTACGGCTGACCTTGGCTTTTCGGGGAGAGTTATGATGTATGTGCTTCCCTACGGCTGACCTTGCTTTCGGGAAGACGTAATGTAAGTTCCGTTGGAAGCGCCTCGTTCCTTCGGAAATTCCCCTACGGCTAACCTTGGCTTTTCGGGGAAAGTTGCGTGTAGCAACAATCGCGGTGATAGCGATGAATGCCGTATAGGCGTGTGAAGTGATGATATGAATTCCTTCGGAAGCGCTCGTTCCTGCAGGAAACCTTCCCTCGGCTGACCTCGCCGTTTTCGGGAAGAATGTTGGGTGTAGCAACAATCGCGCTTCATAGCGATGAATTGCCGTATAGGCATGTGAGTGATGAATTCCTTCGGAAGCGCCTCGTTCCTCAGGAAACCTTCCCTATGGATGACCTTGGCTTTTTCGGGAAGAATGTTGCGTGTATGCAACGATCGCGTATAGCGATGAATGCCGTATAGGCGTGTGAAGGCAATGCATGTAAGGAGCTAGCTTGTGTGGAGGTGGTGCAACTGTGCAATGTAGGCAATGTGATTGTATGTGTTTGGGGTCAGGATGTGTATGCATGATGAGTATGTAACTTCAATGCGCAATGAGCTTATGAGTGTTTGCATGGCTATATGCGTAATTGCAAGTCTATTCTTAGATCTAATGCATTGAAATTGACCAAGGAAATTGGACTAATGGTAAGATGCTTTTGAATTGTGGAATGGAGCCGTCTCAAGCCCCATTCGGAGCAAAGACACCATGCTTGTGATTGCAAGTGAGCACCCCACCCATTGGGTTTCGGGGTGTTTGCGCGATGGCTTATTTTGTGGGTTGATGGTTGTTAAGTTGGGTGAGCCCCAGCTTGATGAGGCTGCTTGGTGAAATCAAGGTTGGAGCAATGGCTAATGAGACTTGATGAGGGTGTGGGGTTATGGTTGGCTAGCTGTTAGCTTAGGCTTATCCACTTGTGGCTATGGTAATGGTCAAGCAATGAGGATGTGATTTTGATCTTGCCCAAATCAGTAAACTGGCTGATATGGCTGCATGAGGAGGAGAACATGGAGGAAATGCTCGCACATGGATCTTTGAGGGATCATGCCTGATAATGCTGCCAGGTGAGCCTAAGGACGAGTTGAGGGAGCCTTTTAAGTGTAATGAAAGAGATAGCTAAAGTTCAAGAAAAGAAAGGCCTAATTTGTGACTATAAGGGTACAGTAAATGGGGAATTGATGGTGGTTGGCTAGATGATGTAGGTCAAAACTCGAGTCTATTTGGGTTCTATCACCTAGGAATTTGCGCTTCTTGCTGATTAAAAGGGAATCAACTATAATAATGATCAGAATGTTATTAAAATTATGGGTCGGAACGCTCGAGAGAGGGCTTCCTACGTATCCTTTTGGAATCAGACGTCGTAGTTCTCGTTAATGATTTGGACAATTGCCGTCGTGTGAGAGGGAATTTTGTCGGTTGTAAATGTGAGGCTCATGGTTTGAGGGTTGAAAAAAGCTTGATGATTTACGAGCCCACGGTGCGCATGTGCTTTAGACTTTTGCTTTTTGTTTGAATTGGGCTTTGACTTTGATTTGCTTGGATTTTGACATTGATTGTTCGTATTTGGTGATACTGGCATTGAACTTTGATTTTTTGCTTTTTGCTTTTTGCCGCATTTATTCTTTCTCTCTTTTTTTTTCTCTTTGCACAGTCTTTTCTCGACGCACCGTTTGGTCCAAAGGGTTAGGCAGATGTGGGTGATGAAGAAAGATAGGCTGAATGATTAGTGTTTATTGGCCTCAAAAAGGGTTGCAATGGATTTTGATATGATGTTGATGAAAGGAATGGAGGGAAGAGGTTATTTTGTGGAGCTATGAAAGAAGGCCTCTCTTGGCAATGTACATTGAATTGTGAGGTCGATTATTAATTTGATTCCATTAAAGTTAGAAGCACAACATATGGAGGCTAAGAGGGATGAGAAAAAAGAAACTTTTTATTAAAAACAAAAGAATTTATTACATAGAGGCTAATAGCAGAACTTAAATCCTAAACTTAATGACGTAGACCCGAATGGAAAAGAAATGATACAATAGTCTAGGGAAAGGGACTCTCCGACTCGATCCTAAAGCTAAGACTCTAGCTGACTCATGTGAATTGAAGAAAGTCATTCTCTATGTCCACTCCAATGTCGTAGACCTTTTGCGAATGTGTAAGGCCTCGAACTTGAGATGATCTTTGTATTCTGGCTGGAGGTTACGAAATGAAGGTCTTGTGACCATCTCTTCTTCAGTTAAGAGCGGAGACTAGGGTGGCAAACAACTCCTCTCCATCTAGTCAGATAGGTAGTGAACCCCTCGTTCTTCCCTGGTTAGGATTTCAAGCTCTCGGAAGGATTTGGGTCTGAATGTTACCTTGTATCTTGCCATGATGCGTGGTGATTGTCTTCCCAAGTAGCTATTCTTTCTCAGGAAGTGAAAAGAACCACTTCTGAAATATCGGTTCCAAGGAAAGGGGAAAGACCATTGGAAACAGGCAGAGTCAATCCCTTTAAGTGCCATGGTGGTCTTAATCCTTTATATGGAATCGAGGGTCATCAGTCGGCCTTGAACTTGGTATGTCTTTCGGCTGAGAAATCTTTGGCAGTTTGGTTGAAGGTGGGGTCAAGAGGACGTGGTCTTTGGTAAAAGGTGGGGTCGATGGGCTTTTTGGATGCCTTTTCAAACAGCTTGTCCAAGGAAGAGCTCGAGGTCAACTCCTTGATCTTAGCTTCAAGCTGTTGAACTTGCTCGGCAAGCTTTTGGAGCTTTTCTCTGTTGGGAGCATTTTGTGGTGTTAGGGCTGATGGGTAATGAAGGTTGGAGGAAGGTTAGGTTTGGATTGGGCTGAGGCTCAAACTCTTCGGGTCGAGCAAGGGTTGGAGACGACTTCACCCCTGTTCAAAAAGAAATAACCCTTAGTGAACTTCCTTGGTCATTTATTGAATGAATGCAGATGCGAATGCATGTCCTAATTCTATGGTCATCTTTCCTAAAATGAATGCATGCAAGGTGCCCTTTCGTTTTTTTTGATTTTTTGAATTTTTTGAATTTTTTTTGTTTTTTTTTTTTATTTTTTTTTTTGGAAAGGCACCAAACAACATTGGGAATGCATGATATGCATGTGCCTAAAGAGGTTGGGTCACGCCTAGAGTCGAGCCTATGTTAGCCGAGGGTAAGGTCATCCTAATGTGAGTCTAAAGTCAACTGTTAAGTCAAGTCTGTGCCTACCCTGTAAGTCAGGGTCAAGACCTAAGGTTTAAAGTCTGTGGTGACTAAGTCGAAAGTTTGAAGGACAAAGTCTAGTGAACTATGCACGACTAGGTTAGAGGTCAACTAAAGTCATATGGGCTATGAGATGCATGATGTGAACTAAAGAGACCATGGACTATATGAAAGTGTTGTGTTAAGGTCTATAAAGCTGTACAATGGCTAGGACCCATACACATATATACAAGACCATATGATGAACAGTCAAACTATGGTCGGTCTAGGTTAAGTCAAGGAGTGTACCACGCCTAAGGCAGAGCTTGGTCCAGTTTTCACCACTTGCAATTAGCGATGTATGGCCAAGATACCCTTATGCACTCGCATCAGTAACACGTGCACACATGGCGGCATGGGCGGGATAGGACTTGCATAGCCATGCGATCAATTCACAATGCAGCCAAGGTAGTTCACCCCTTATGGTAGTCTCGAGATAGAACATGCTCATAGTGAGACCAAGGAGCCTAGGCGCGATTATACGAAAGGTCACATGCAAAAGCAAAATCAATAAAAGTGATGATGATTACGAGACTTTTCAAGTCTGTCCACTTCACCTAACGGTGATTATCCCAGTGAAGTCGCCAAATTGTAGGACGTGGGCCGCGCCCTCAGCGTATACGGCGCGCGCTTGGTACTACATGAGTGCTTTGCGTGGGCTTGAAGCCGGAACCCGCACGTGAGTGCGTTGGGTAGTGTTGTCGAGTGAGGGGAGTCGCCACGTGCCTAGAAAGGTTATTCACGGACGCCCGAAACGTTGTGCCAAATAATGGCCCCACGTCCAATCAGTTAACCAGTCGTGGGTTCGGGGACATGGTACGGATTGAATCAATAACCCAATCGCCCGCATGTAGCGGCCTCTACTCGGTCTCATTGTAATTCCATTAAACACGATTATTGGATGCACACACTTACATATTCGCAACCTTATTAGTGCACTAGCCCTAAAAATTACTAAGTGAGTATGTTTCTATTATGCCACAAGAGCTACCTAACTAAATTGTGACCACTTTGTAATTATCATGTTAAAACGGTGCCTAAAAACCGGTTGTCCATAGTTAATCTGACTTTAAAGTGATTCACATAATTTCCGGTCTTTGTTTAGCAAAATATATACAAATTATACAACAATGACAATATGAAGTATATGAACTTCAAATATATATACAAACTCGTCTTACCTAAAATCTGCAAAAAAAGGTTAGTCTGTAAAACGAAGCGAAACGAATCTTCCGCCTTGAATCGCTATATAAAGACAAATAAAACAAATGTTAGTTCATGACGAAAACGAGCGCAATGAATCTTTCGCCTTGAATCGCTATACAAGGATAAGAAATCGTTAGTATTGACAAGTAATAATAATAATGAAAATGAAATGAAAAGAACGAAAACCAAAACATGAAAACATTGAAAACATTATGAAAAACCTACATTTTACATGGAACGATTATAAGTCGGTTTCTACATTGTATAAATTACATTAAAACTCATATAATGGTTATCAGTTAAAAGAAAGTGAAAGAGATTTTTGGTGAGTAATCTCAGAATTCAACCTTGTTTTCGCTTGTCAAAACGAAGATCGAGAAGAACGCAAAAGACTCGTGTTTATGTGTATTTGTGAAAGAGTTTTGTGAATGAGAGAGAGAATGCTCAGATCGTAAAATTGGAAGTCGGAAGTTGGAAAGTTGAAAGTCGTATGAAAATCGTGTGAAATCGTGTCAGTTGAAATGAGGCAAGGCGTATTTATAGGCGCGAGGCAAGAAAAGGACGTATATACGCTGAGGGCAAGCGTATATACGCTCAAAGGCAGCGTATATACGCTGCTCCTGGCGTATATACGCTCCTCAAAGGCAGCGTATATAACTGCGTATATACGCTCCTAGGAGCGTATATACGCAGGCTTCTGCGTATTATTTTTTCCAAAAAATCTGAAATATTTTAATTCGGAATAATTCTTTGCCATATGTCTCGATTTTCTAAGATTACGGATTATTCTAGACGCCTCCTTTCGCAAGAAAGTTGTTTCTAGGAGATTCTAGAACATTCCGCGTATTTTCTAATTATTCATTGTTTTTCTGCGTATTTAACATTGCAAATTCATAGAAATCATAGAAAAATCCGAAAAAAAATTAAAAAAATATTGGCGGATTCAGAAAAATGTGAGAACATGATGAAAAACAAAAAGCATGAGAATCGCCAGCGTAACTTGTTTAAAACTCTTTGAGATTATTGAGAAACGAAAGAAAATATTTTTGCCTCGTTTTTGACCTTTGACTCATAATTTCGAAGTGTGACTTGACTTCACATATTTCGAGCTTCATTACGAGTTCAATTGCGTTTTTTCGAGTTCGAATTAATTGCGACATGTGGTATACTTCATCATTGATTACTCATTTGGGGAGACATTTTTAGGTGTMTACAAGTAGCATTCGCTACCTTGCGCTATAACTGTAGAGAACCTCAACGAGCCAACAGTGATGAGTAGCGGCCAATAGCGCCCGTTACTATGGAGAAAACAGGCACTACTCCTACAGAAATGRCCCAAATGAAGATCGAAGGCTCTCGAGCTCAATTGCACGTCRCCTGAGGCCTCTAATGACTCCTAAGCACGTTCAAAGTGGGTCCTAACTGCTCCAAAATGCGGGGAATTAAAGAGTACCTGAAAATCACCCCAAAAAGAAGAGAAAAGGCGGCAAATACGCTAAAAGCGACTGTTAGAAGTAGAAAACGAGGGCACAGACTCAAATGAAAGAGAAAAAGACTAAAAACGTCGAAAATAAATAAGAAAAAGACTCCAAAAACTGGATATTAAATCCGTACATCAAACTCCCCCAAGCTAAATTGTTGCGTGTCCTCAAGCAACTAAAAGCAAAAAGATAGGAGAATGAACATGTCCTTTAGGAGAGGGTGACTCAAAATTACTCAAACGCTAACGAGAGATTCAACTATGCATGAAAATGGACACTAGCTCGGACGATGAGACAACGACCTCTACTAGCGAGCCATGGAACAACCAAAACGGCAATGAGAGGTTCGAAACAACGGCCTAAGAACCAACCCACTCCCACAATCACATCCGTCCCTAAAGTGCTCATAAGCAGTGTAAATAATCACTCCGTGAGGGAGCATCCAAAGAATCAGAGTAAGAAGGGAAAGAACGGTCTCTCATAGGTCCCGTGAATGGTGCTCGCTCAATAGGCTTGAATTGTGACTTTTAATGCAACTTGGAATCAAATGGACATTCTGGAGATGTAATGGGGCTTTGGTGAAGGTGTGGAAAGGCTTTTATGTGATGGTAGACCTAAGATAAGAATTTACAAACCAAGCATCGAACCAAACCAAACAAAATCATCACTAAGCATCGGAAACAATTTGATACAAGTCATTTATCGTATTAAATTAATTATTTATAAAACCGATCTTAATACTTCAAAAATATTAACAAGTAGTAAAAGGGCAAGAAAGGGTAGATCCCACGAGGAGATTGTTAACTTCCTAAACTCAAAATTCAATTTAATGTTAAATATGTACTGTAATACATATATACAATATTTACGTTATTTACATATTTACGAATATGGGGGTTTAAGATTGTGATTATTTAATAGTAAAACTAAATCTAAACTACTATTTACTTATGATGTCAAGCAAGTCGGATAATTTCCACCATTAAACTTAGAACTTAATCATAATATTGAGTATAAATATTGAACCAAAGGTTGAGTAATAGATTAACTGTAGCGGTTTTGATAGAAGTTCCACCCTATTCTTCCTTACTTTAAATTAGTATTGAACTAGGCCAACACTAATTMTAAACCGACTCGCCATCAAAAATACGATCGCAACCCACAATGACTACATCTAGAAGCATTATAAACTAGAAGAACATCATTAACCYTAATTAATTAACATATAGGTGATTAATAAAATTAGATCAATTTACAGCCTAATATTAACTCAAACCATTCGCAGACCCAAAATTAACATTAGTCGCTACTTGTATTATGCAATTTAAACTAGGACAAATCACATAATTAACAATTGATTGCAATTCAAACATAGTAAGATAGCAAATTATACTCGAACATCAATCATATGACAATAATAACAATGTAGAATTGAATATTAAACATACTTTATAATCAATAATTAACCCAAATAAAAAATATAATTAAATTCAAGTCTAAATAAGATTCAAGATCATAGTATTGATAACAATATAGAACTTCAAAGTAATACAAAAGAAGGGTGGAGAATATATCACTTATACTAGTACAAACGTCGTCGGAAAATCCGTACTTTGTACTCACTACTCCTTGATCCAATTGCACAACTAAGAAAGATTGATTGTTTCCCAAAACTCTCTTGTCTCTTAAAACCCTAAGAATCTGACTATACTGCCATCCTTTTGTTTGTGACTAATTATGCGTATATATAGCCAAAAAAAAAATACCAAGATATATGAGAAGGATAAATATTATTTATTTCCTCCTTAATTTTTGTTGATCGCAAATATATATCTGTGGGACGCTCCTCACGTACGCATGCCACACTCTACGTCAATTGCTTCTTCTTCACGTTTCTTGACCTAATTTTGTTGTGCTACTACTTCTGTACTTTCTGTTAGAGGTAGATAGATACTCTTTTTTAATTTGTATCTTTTTTTTGATTCCTTGTTGGCCGTGTTATATTAGCTTGCCATCAAATCTTCTTACTTTAATTAGTTAATTTACCTATATAGTCAAAGACAGAATTTAACCCATTCATTCAATTAATATAATACTAACTAAACACTAATTAAAAAGTGATAATAACATATAAGTAACTAGTATAAGGCAATTAAAAGTCTAATATTATGGACTAAGATATGAATATTATTGTAGGTTCGCCCCGCTTAGGGGGGCGTGACTCAACTTCAGTGTCATGGATTGAGCATGGAATCCGCTCGTGAATGCGTTGGGGTGTGTTGTCGAATGAGGGATCGCACCGTGCCTATATAGGTTTTCACGGACACCGAACATTGGTGCAACTAGTGGCCCCACAAATAGGTCCAGTACCAACAGTGTGGGTTCGGGGACATGGTACGGATTGAATCAGTAACCAATCCGCCGCATGTAGCGGCCTCTACGCGTTTCATTGTAGGTTCCATAAATCATTTACAATTGATTCAAGAAACTTTCGATTTGACTTTGAAGCGCACTAATTACTAGGTGGGTTGCTTTATGTACAAACCAAGACTTCTTACAATGGACAGGTGATCATTTTGATTGTTAGTCAATATTAACAAGGTGTTAGAAACCGGTCGTCCATGATTATCTGACTTTAATGTGATACGCAATTGAATTCGGTCTTGTTTAAGCAAATATATCAAGTGTGATAGAATTATATATACAAGACATGAAAACAAGTGTAGTAAGCATTGATTAATTATGTGTGTCCTTCTCACTTGTCACTGCAAATACACAAATCGTTAAGTAAAAACTAAGAGTCATCCTTTGATCGATTGCTAATCAAGACAAAGAAACATGTTAGTATTGACAATAACGATATGCATAGTGACAAATTGTGACAAGATAATGATATATAATAAGTGTTAATGAAACGAATTTGAAAACATGAGTGCAATCCCTACATATTTACATGAATCAATCAAAAGGTGAGTTTCTTATTGTGTTGATTTAATTGAACTCGCATAAGAATTAGTCAATTAAAGTGACAAATGAATTAAGTGAGTCAAAAAGATGTTTTAGGTGAGTAATCTCAGATTTACCCTTATTTCGCTTGTTGAATGAAGAATCGATGCTTAGAGCTCAGAACGATGTTTTAGAGTGTTTGTAGGAGTGAGAGAGGAATACGTAAGTTAGAGACAGAGAGAGACGATAGAAGTGTCTTGAAATGTTGTCTCGGACTGAGCAGGGCAGGCATGTATTTATAGGCATGAGGGAAAATACGAGGGAGAAAACCCTGCGTATATTACGCGAGGATGACTGCGTATATAAGCTGCGTGTTGGCTCGCAGTATATAGCAGGTGGACTGCTATTACGCAGAGGGGCTTGCGTATTACGCAGGCTCTGCGTAATACGCAGCCCTATTGTACGTATATATTTTTTCCAAAACTCGAATTTTTTCCTCGTTATTCGTGTTTCCTTGTCGACGCACTAGACACCCTTGCCTCCAAGCAAGGAGTTCTAGAGTGTTCTAGAAGGTCCACGTATTCCAGAGTATTTTTTGTGTATTTTGTATTTTTTGGTATTTCTGCGTAATAATATAAAATCATAGAAAAATGTAGAAAAATCAGAAAAATAATCTAAGAATACTGGTAGCTCAGAAAAATGTGAGAATGCAATGAAACTGGAAAGTATGGAGATCAACATATAAAATCTAAAATAGAAAGGAAAACCTTAAAAATAGAAATAATTAAAATAAATAGAAGGAAAATGTTTTTCCCCTTTATTTGTCCTTTGCTCAATAGTTTCGAGTATGACCTACTAGCGAGACGCGGTATGTTTCATCACGGATTCTCGTTTGGGGGACACATTTATGTGTCTACATTATGCACTTATCATTCCCCCTATTAGATATTTTTGGTTCGCACCTCGCACAAACTAAATAAAATTAACCTATAAAAGCAATAAACCTAACTCACTGTCGTAGGAATCACGATTGCACTTAGCATGTGCAACAAGCCCTTTAAAYCCMTAAGTTACCCTAGTGGACGAGTACGGTCTCGTGAGGGTTTTCAGATGGMATACCCACAAAGCCTTATTCAATTAATGACAAAGAAAATAACACTTTAATTCGCTAGCATTATATTACACCACCATTCCTCAAATACAAAACCAATTCAATGAGAGCTCAACAATAGGCTAAAACAATTATTTTAAGAGAAAAGAAGACTTTAAAATTAATATGGAAACATTTTTATTAAATTAGCAAGCTACGAACGCCATTGAACTTTTATTCTCAAGCAACATTGATAAGTGCCAAAAATGGTCACAATGAGGCACTTATTTCTCCTTTATTTTGGCCATTTTGTGTGTTTTCGATATCATTTTACTAGCTTTTTAGATATTTCCAATTTGTATAGTTTTGTGGAGTTTTAGTGGTTTTTTGTTGTTTTTGTACGTTTTTACCTTGATTTCTCATCATTCCTATTCCTATTCTCCTATTTGCAAGTATTGTGAGTGTTTACAAGTTTCCATGGTGTGTATGTGCTACTGATGTGCTTTGTTGCAAGTTGGCTTGGTTATGTTTGCAATGGTTGAGCTTTAAAGTAATGTTTCATGTAACCTAACACCTTCTTTGAGACATATCTTTCTGCACACTTTGAATTTGTAGGAGAGAATTTTTTCATTGGAAAATATACTCCGAGAGCTTTCCAACGGTATAATATAAGCTGCAATCCGATTACCGAGCACGAAGTTATGGACATCCGTAGTTGAGGGAGTTGAGCAGGGCAAATGAGTTTGGCCCGCGCATCTAGTCCGCCCGCGCATGGTGGCCCGCGCCTGCAGTTTCCAGAATCAAAAAGGCGCGGGCGCGCATATCGAGGATTGKCCCGCACCTGGCCCGCGCATCATGGGTGGCCCACGCATGGGGCCCGCGCCTCCAGACCTGCACGCGCAACGTTCACTGTTTTGCTCATAACTTTTGATGTATTAGGAATTTTGATGCGAGACAAATTGCGTTGGAAAATAGAGATCAAGTTCTTTCCAATGAAATATGGCACGCTTCTATCGGAGATATACATAAAAAGTTATGGTCGTTTKGAAATGGAGTTGACTTTCGAGCATTCACTTATGTGAGTTTAGTAATGGCAAACTTGTACTATTTAGCAAAACATGTTAGGGAGTAGTATATATAGTTGTGTGAGGAGAAAATAAATAGTAATTGTAGTATGTTGTAATCAAAATTAGTTTAGTTTTAGTTACAATTTTATTTTCAAAAATTTTTTCTTTCTTTCTTCATCTTCTTCCTCAAGTAGTTTAGGGGAGAGTGAAAACTCCATTAAAGCTTAGCTTCAAGGTTTTGTTTTGCTTGTATTTTTCTTGTTTCTTGTYCATTTTTGTCAAATCTTATGCAAATCGATTGTCTCGACGAGTAGAGTATGATTTTCACCTTTAATTTCAGTTTTGAGCATGTTTACAACAATTTTCATACCACTTAGATTTTCGATTTTTTTTGGGTTTTCTTTGTATGCTTTGATTCTTGTTCCTATTATTGCTAGATTGTTTCCTTTATTGTTTTTACATCTTTTGTGATTGTTTTTGAGTAGTTTTGAGTAGTTTCATTGCACTTCTTTAATACCCTATTTTGAGTTTTTGCAATTTCAATTTCAATGGCAATTCCTTTGATTTCATGCTTAATTGTTGTAGTTTTCTTCTTCTTTGCAATGTTTTGTGAGTAGTCTTTATGCCTAGGTAATTAGGAACCTTAATYTAGTGCAAGAAATGTCATGATTATACTTACATGCTCAATTCATATTGAGTTTCCCCATTGTTGTGGATTCCTAAGCTTTCTAGTGCAATTTCACCAAGGGATTGGGAGATTGGTTTGATTAGTTAGTGAAGGAGTGTTCATCCCCAATTCACCAAGGGATCGT
>SNQN01001569.1:37584-53532 GCA_008642245.1 Bassia scoparia | reverse complement strand
CTCTCTCTCTCTCTCCCCCTGCGCTACTGCTGCTGCCACTCCTCTATCTCCCGTTGTTGCTTCGCTGCTGCCACTCCTTTCTTCTCTCTCTCTCTCTTCTATTTGCGCGGCGCTACCATTCTCTTCCACAAACCGTCGTCTATCTCTCTCTTCGACTTGGTAATTCCCTTTTTTTCAATTTTCTGCAATTACTTAATTTTAGGGTTTATTCTAATGTTTGTTTTTTWAAAAAAATCAAAATTGGGGTTTTTTGGCCTTGAATTAGCTCGAATTTTGGACTATTTTTCACAATCTTTTAAGGTATTTCCATCATCCCTTAAAATTACTTTAAATTTTAGGGTTTTATTTTTAAAAATTAAAGTGTTTAAATGTGTAATAGGTATGTATTTATTATTTTTCAAAAACAAGAGTGTATGTATGTGTATGTATGTATGAATGTGTAGGTATGYGTATGGATGTATTTTTTTTTCAAAAATTAATTTAAAGTGTATGTTAGTAGGAGGCATTTAAAAAAAGAGACCGAGGCACACACCTTCATCTTTTTATTATTTTTTTTACTTGAGACATTTATTTTATCAATAACTAAAGAGTCAAAACATATTGATTTAGGAACATTAAAAAAGAGCAAAAAATACATATTTAAAAGTGGATRTTAAGGCTGGTGAATCAAACAAGTTCACACGTAATTTCCCCCTTAAGTATATAAAACTAAATGAAATTAAAGTTAATATTCATTATTCAATTTTCTTTAGATAATACATCATGATAAACAATATTGTATTTGTTTTTTTTTTTTTTTGGTTTTGAAGAAAGAGTGTGAAAATAGTAGAAAGTCAAAATGTAGCAATTAATTAGAGATAGACATACAACGACAATGAGTGTGAAATAAGGTAAGAAAGTGTATGCAAAGTTATCAAGATCGGGATCTTACTTTGGATCGATATGAGAGGTAGGATCGGGACGGTAAAATCGGATCGTAGAATCGTAAGATTCTACAATTACTAAAAATAACAATAAGATTATTAATATACAATGAAATATATGCCATCAGTAGCTAGAATATTAGAAATAATCAATTTTTTCTCAAATAAGAATAAAAGCTAAGTGTAATTTTAAGTTTACTAGTAGCTAGAAGTCGAAATATAGTTATTCATATGGTTAACGCAATTTTTTTAGTTCAAATTTAATCCTATTAAAAATTCTAAAATTTATAATTTTATAATAGCACTTCTGGATCRAATTKTTGAATCGTAGAATCGTTTTGTGATCCTACAACTCAAAATTTAAATCTTCATAGGATCGAACGATCCTACAAAATTAAGATTCTATTTAGAATCGGATCGAAAACTCAATTTTGGATCGTAAAATCGTAGAATCGTTGGATCGAATCGCGATTTTGATAACTATGAGTGTATGTATGAAAGTGTATSTATGTMTTTTTTTCAACAATTAAAGTGTAATAGGTGTATGTATATGTGTATATGTGTGTGTATATATGTGTGTTTATGTATGTATGTATGTATGTATGTATGTATGTATGTATGTATGTATGTATGTATGTATGTATGTATGTATGTATGTATGTATGTATGTATGTATAAAAAAAAAAAAAAGAAAAAGAAGAGAAGGAGATAGCTACGTATGCATAGCTCAGATAAGGCTAATACTTAGCTAAAACGAAGCGAAACGAATCTTCCAGTTTATTGTTTGATTTTTACTCTATTATAAAGACAAATAAAAAAATGGTGACCGACTGATAAATAACTGAAGCGCATATGTAATTTATTTCGGTTTTCTTGAAGCAGAGCGTGAATAGGATATGGAAAAAAAGCTTCTAACGATTATATATAGCGGCAAGAGTAATGGAAGAGAAGGATAGGGTATTGAAAGTATAATAATAATAAGAAATGAAAGAACGAAACCATAAACTAAGTATTTACTAATGGAGAGAGTATAGTGTTAGAATAATTACATTTAGTTTTAGTAGTTGTAGATGATTAATAGAGTCGAGTTATGTTATTACATTTTGTGGGTAGTCAATGATACATGAATTTAAAACTAATTGAAATTATGGTTATTATTTTAGAAAGTGAAAGAGGGAATTATGGATGAGTAATATGAATTAGTAAATTCAGAATTAATGATTCTTGTGAGTTAAACTGAATGTTTGACGGTCTTTGTTTAATATTAATTAGTGATAAACGTGAAAGATTGGTAGGTAATTGTGTGAAGTGATTGTGAGCTAGATTCAAGAAGGATTTGATGAATGCTCAGTCGTGAAACAGATCAGGAGTCAGAAACGAGCTTTTTGTTTTTTTTTGATACATTTGTGTCTATGTTTTGAAAGTCAAGTGACCGCATTGAGAAATCGATGGCTTAAGGATAATGTGAACTTTTTGATGCAAATGAGAGCACTTATGGATGCCATAATTTTCGTATTTAGTATAACGAAGTTTCGCGCGAGGTATGGAAAAGAGCAGCGGTAATATTCATAAGGCTCGGAGGCCAACGAGTGCGGCCAAAGTATATTAACGAACAATTGCTTGAGGGCTAGGGTATATGCGCTGCTTCCTCAGCGGTATATAGGTCGGCGGCAGATGTAATAGCAGCGACATCCACGCGACAGTTGCTAATAGACGGACGGAAATTGCGTCCTCGTTTCCTACAGAAACGGACAAGCGAAACTACGACTCTGCGTTCAATGTTACTTATTTTTTTCCAAAAGACGGAAATTTATTGGCAATAATCTTTGCCAATGCGGATTTAAGAGTAGGATTATTCAGAGCCTGCTTTGCGAAGATAGATTTTAGGAGATCGAGGAAATTCCCGTATTTCTAATTATCATTGTACTTTTTCTGCGTATTAAAAATTGTGAAATCATGAGAAATCATAGATAAATCCGAAAGACATTAAAAAATATGGGGATTCAGAAAAATGTGACGAACCAGGTATGACAAACAAAAAGCAAATTTGAGAATGCCAGCGAACTTGTTGAAAACCTTGTGAGTATGAGAAACGAAAGAAAAGTATTTGCCTTCGTTTTTGACCTGAGCATAAAGAGTGTGACTTGACTTCTATTCGAGCTTCATTACGAGTTCAAGTGCGGTTTAAGACGAGAGAAAAATCAGGCGCGAACATAATGTGTTAATACTGGCGGTGACCTTACAATTGGTATTACTCATGTGGGAGACATTGTAAGGTTTATTACCTGTAACGATTGCTACCTAAAGCCTGCTACCTGATGGAAGACCATATAAATGTGAATAGCAGAACCGAGTCCAACAGTGAGAGAGGACTCAATAGCGACCCTGTGACTATGGAGAAAACGGCACAGTCCTACACGAAACTGACCCAAATGAAGATGATAGGCTATCTCGTAGCCATTTGCACGTCGCCTTAGGCTCTAATGACTCCTAAGCACATCAAAGTGGGTCCTAAACTGCTCCAAAATGCGGGGAGGAATTAGAAGAGTACCCTTGAAAATCACCCAAAAAAGAAGAGAAAAGGCGGCAAATACGCTAAAACGAGGAAACTGCTTAGAGTCGAAAGAGGCATAGATAATGATAAGAAATAGTTAAAAACGTCGGAAAATAAAAGAAAACGACTCCAAACTGATATAAATCCGTACATCAACTCAAAGCTAAATTGTGCTGTTGGCTCAGCAACTAAAAGCAAAAGATAGGAGAATGAACATGTCCTTTAGAGAGGGGACTCAAAATTATCAACGCTAACGAGATAGATGCACTAGCAAAAATGGACATCTAGCTTCGGACGATGAGACAACGACCTCTAAGCGGAGCCATGGGAACACCCAAACACGCATGAGAGGTTCGAAACAACGGCCTAAGAACCAACCCACTCCACACCATCACAGTCGTGCCTAAAGTGCTCATAGCAGTGTAAAATAATCAACTCCGTGAGGAGCTCCAAAGAAGCAGAGTAAAGAGGGAAAGAACGTCTCTCATAGGTCCCGTGAATGTGCTCGCCCAAAGGCTAGACTTGTGAGTTTGAATGCAACTGAATAAAATGGACCATTCTGGAGATGTAATGGGGCTTTGTGAGGTGTGGAAAGCTTTTATGTGATGGTAGGAACCTAGATAAAATTACAAAACCAAGCATCGAACCAAACCAAAAAAATCAATACTAAGATCGGAACAATTTGATACAATCATATCGTATTAAATTAATTATTTATAAACACGATCTTAAATACTTCAAAAATATTAAAATGTAGTAAAAGGGCAAGAGAAGGGTTAGATCCCCACAGAGAGAGTGTTAACTTCCTAAACTCAAATTCAATTTATGGTTAAATATGTAACTGATATTACATATGTAATACAATATTTAACGTTATTACATATTTACGAAAGTGGGGGTTAAGGATGTGATGGATATTTAATAGTAAAAACTAAATCTAAAACTACTATTTACTTATAATGTCAAGCAAGTGGATAATGTTCCACCATTAAACTTAGACATTAATAAAATTTGAGTATACAATATTTGAACCAAAGTTGAGTAATAGATTTAACTGTACGGTTTTTGATAGAGTTAGTCCACGTCCTATGTCTTCCTTCTATTAAATTATTGAAACTAGGCAAACAATATCTAAACCGACTCGCCATTTCAAAAATATCATCTGCAACACAGTGACTAATCTAACATTATAAACAGAAGACATCATTAACTATAATTAAAACATATAGGTGATTAATAAAATAGATCAATTGTAGCAGCCTATATTAACGTCAAACCATGTCGCAGACCCAAAATTAACATTACGCTACTTGGTAAATGCAATTAAACTAGGACAAATCACAACTAACAATTGAAGGTGAGCAATATCAAACATAGTAAATAGCAAATATACTCGAACATCAATTCATGACAATGAAAAAATGTAGAATTATATTAACACACTATACTTGATAATCAATTATTAACGCAAATAAAAAAATAATAAATTCAATCGTAAATAAGATTAAGATCATAGTATTGATACAATAACGAACTTAAATATATACAAAAGAAGGTAGAATATACTTATACTCAGTACAAACTTGTCGAAAATTCCGTACTTTGTACTCTCACACTCCTTTGATCCAATTGCACAACTAAGGAAGATTGATGTTTCCCAATAACTCTCTTCCTTAAAACCTAAGAATCTGACTATTACTGCGCATCTTCTTTTGTTTGTGACTAATCAGGCGTATATTAGACCGGCAAACAGAAAGTACCAAGATATATGAGAAGGATATTTATGTTATTTCCTCTTATAATTTTTGTTGATCGCAAATATATATCTGTGGAGCTATCATCAGTTGTAATTAGCCGAGCATCCCGTCCTTAATTCTTGCTTTTCTCACGGTTCGGTGCATTATATGACCGTGAATTTTTCGCTTGTCAGCGTCGAGCCTACTTTCTGGTCTTATCTCTCTTCTGTCTTATTGTAGGTAACGCATAGCCTATCAACTTACTTTATTTTTATATCCTTGATCTGGGCCAATGGAGAGCGCATGTTCTTCTTTTATCGAAGATTCACTGTACGTTAGAGCGCGTAAGTGTATAGCGTGGACACTCTTCGATCTCAATCTTCTATTTACATAAGTACAGTCTACCTATAAGTAAAAGAACAAGAATACTCAACATTAAATGATATAACCAACACTAATTCATAAAGGATAAACATATAAGTTAATAGTATAAGAGCCAATTATAAAGTTATATATTAGGACTAAGGAATAGTGAAATATTATTGGTAGGGTTCGCCGTTAGGGGGCGTGACCTCACTTCAGTGTCATGGAATGAGCCATGGAATCGCACTGAAATGCGTCTGGGGTGTGTGCTCGAATTGAGGGATCGCACCGTGCGCTATTATATGTTCACGGACCACCGAAAATTGGTGGCCAAACTAGTAGGCCCACAAAATGGATCATAACCAAGTGTGGTTTCGGGACATGGTACGAGTTGAATCAGTTAACCCAATCCGCCGCATTGACGCGCCTATCGGCTCTCATTGGTAGTTCCAGTAAATCCAAACAATTAATTCAAGAAACTTATCGATTTGACTTGAAGGCACTAATTAACGTGGGTTGCTATTAGTACAAACAAGACTCCTATCAAGACACAGATGATCATTTCTGATTCGTTAGGTCAATATTAAAGGTGCTTAGAAAAGGGTCCATGATTATCGGACTAATGTATATCCAATTGAATTCCAGTCTTGTTTAAGCCAATATATTACAAGTGTAATAGAATAATATAATAAAGACTGAAAAAAAGTTAGTAGCATTAGAAATATATATGGTGATTCCTGTCTCACCTTGTCACTGGCAAATACACAAATCGTTAAAAGTATAAAAAGACTTAAAAAGAGTCTTCTTTGATCGAATTGCTAATCAGAGCAAAGAAACATGTTAGTAATTGCGAATAAACGATATGCAAGTGAACAAAATTGTGACAAGATAAGATTATTAAAATGAATGAAACGATTTGAAAACAGAGGGGACAATCTAATATTTACTAATCAATCAAAAGGTGAGTTCTACATTGTGTTGATTTAATTGAAACCGCATAAAATTAAGTCAAATAAAAGGACAAAATGATTAAGTAGAGTCAAAGAGTGTTAGGTGAGTAATCTCAGATTGAACCTTATCGCTTGTTGAAGTCGAACAGAATCGATGTTAGGAACCAAGAACGAAGTGTTTAGGAGGTTTGAGAGAGAGAGAGAAAACGTAAGTTAAGAAGAGAGAGACGAATAGAATGTCTTGAAAATCGATGTCCTCGCTGAGCAGGGCAGGCATGTATTTATAGGCATGAGGGAAAACGATGGAGAAAACACTGCGTATATAGACGAGGAGCTCGTATATACGAGTGGCCTGCGCAGAGACGCAGTGGACCTGCGTTATACGAGTAGGTGCGATATACGCAGGCCTCTGCGATAAGGCGCCCTATTGCGATGATATTTTTTTCCAAAACCTCGAAATATTTTGATCCCCGATTTTATTCGTGATTTCCTGATTCGACGGCACTAACACCCTGTTCAACAAGGAGTTCAGAGTGTTCTAAGAAGGTCCACGTATTCAGAGTATTTTTGTGATTTTGTATTTTTGTTGTGATTTTCTTGGCGTATCATTTATAAAAATCATAGAAAAATGTAGAAAAATTCAGAAACAAGACTAAAAAGTACTGGTTGAGCTCAGGAAAATGTGAAGAATGTCAATGCAAAACAGGAAATTATGAGATCAACAAGTATAAAAAATCTAAAATAGAAAGGCAAACCTAAAAAAGAAAATAAATTAAAATAAATAGAAGAAAATTTTGCCCCTTTTATTTGTCCTTTGCTCATGTCGAGTATGACCTAATAGCGAGACGGTATTTTTACTTGTTCACGGATTACTTCGTTGGGAAACATTAAGGTTCTACAATATGCCTTACAATTCCCCACTACTATGGGTTTTTTCTTCATTGCTTCAAAGCATCAAGGACCATCAGTCCTTCTTGTAAGTCCTTCACATATCTGCAATCATTCCTCACCTGAATGAGTTAGAGGTTCCTCTACTGAGGAGCCTATTGAGTGATCTACATTTAAATATAAAATACCTTTATAAAAGCAATAATCTGTTCATTGGGTCGCAAGGAATCACGAAGACGACTTAGGTCATTTAAAAAAGTTCCTTTAATCAGTGTAGAAAGGGGGTGGAGTCGCGAATTAGATCAAATGGGTCATAGAGATGGATTATAAAAGCATGAACTGCCACAAACTTAATTCAATTTAAGACATAGAGAAACTCTTATTAGCCGACGTATAGAATGTATTATACGCGAACAATACCTCAACAATAACCAGAATTTCAAGTGCAAGCTCATTATACGTGCTACAGACACAAATTAGTGTAAAGAGAAAAAAGACTAAAATAGACTTATGAACAGATCTCTTATAATTTATAGAAGTTTAAACGGGATTTCAACATCGGAATTGTACATTTACTCACAGCACTTGGGAGAAGTGCCTGAAATTACATGGAGGGACTTTATTCTCTTTTATTTGGGGCCATTTTGTGTGTTATCGAAGTCATTTAAACACTGCTTTTTAGATATGTCCAATTGTAGTAGTTTTGTGGAGTTTTAGTGGTTTTTGTTGAGCTATTTTTGAGTATCGCTGAATAGCATTTGATTCTTAGATCACTACCCTAAATCGTCGCTACTTTCCGTGACGTCTGCAAGTAGATGTGAGATAATTATTAATTTTCATCGGTGTTGTAGTCTATCGAGAGGATCATGTTGCAAGATCGAAGGACTTCGGAATGTACCGATGAAACGGAGCGAAAGCTCTAAAAGAGTAAGGTTAGCATTCATGCTAATACAAAGGTTGCTATGTCATGAGAAGACATCACAAGTTGTTTTGTCATCTCGGATTGTTTGATGGGCTCGGTAAGAGAGGAATTTTTTCATAGTGAAAAGGTAACTGCAAGGGACTCTGGGATGATTGTTTTACATCGCGGACATGGACGGTGACGGGGATGTGTAGGGTAGTGGAGAATAGGCCAACAAGAGTTTGCTTTCTAAAACTTCCTGAAAATGAAAAACATATATAGCTATGCCGATACCGACAGAAGGTGAAGATCCGGTAGTGGAGGGGGGTGTGAGCATGGGGGCAAATGATGGGCCCGGATCTAGGGTCCGATAGTGCCATGGTGGCAAGCCCAAGGCTTCTGAACTTTTCAAGACTCAAGATAGGGGCAAAGTGCCCGTAAGCGCTCATAGGAGGATTAGTACCATCGACCAGTGGCTTCGCAGGTGGGCTATATCTCGGATCGCATGGGGGTGCGGGCGCCAGAGTGCAGCCAAGTCACATGTTTCTCATGGAACTTTTGATTGGTATAGGATTTTTGATGGCGAGTAACAAATTGCGGTTGAAAAAAGATAATTTCCAATGAATGGACGCTCATCGGAGATATCTAAAGAGTTTGGTCTTGGAAATGGAGTTGACTTCGAGTCACTTAGGTGATTTAGTGATGGAAACTTACCTATTAGCAAAAACATGTTAAGGTGAGTGTATAATAGAGTTGTGAGGAGAAAAAAATAGTATTGTAGATTGTAAATAAAATAGTTGTTTTAGTTACAATTTATTCGAAAATTTCTTTTTCTTCATCTCTTTCTCAGTAGTTAGGGGAGGAGGAAACCTTACTAGCTTCAAGAGTGTGTTGTCTTGTTATTTTCTGTTCTTGTCATTTTGTCAATTTATGCAAAATCGATGCCGACGATAGAGGTATGGATACCTTAATTTAGTTTGAGCAATTGTTATAACAATTGTATACCACTAGATTTCCGATTTTGTTGGTTTCTTTGTATCTGATCTGTTCCTATATGCAGATGTTCCTTTTGTTTATAATTTGTGATTGTTTGAGTAGTTTTTTGAAAGTAGTTTTTCATTGCAAATAGCTATTTGAGTTTGCAATTTAATTTCAATAGAAATTACTTGATTTCAATCTGTGAGTTGTAGGGCACACGTGTCCTTGCCTCTCCTTATGCAATGTTTGGAGTAGGTACCTTTAGATTGTGTATATTCAAAGAATGACTTAATTTAGTGCATGTAAAAGTATGATAGCTACATACTACATTTGAAGTCTAGTATGGATTACACCTCTTATTTGTGTTAAATGCGAGCTCAAGGTGATTGTATTGGTAATCACAGTACAAGGGTGGGGAGAAAGGATTGGTGTGCTTAGTTAGTGAGGAGGTCATGCGTATTCACCAAGGAAGTAAAGGTGTAATACTAAATCTAGTCGTTTGGAGATGAACAGCCAGATAGAGAATGAAGCATACGGAACAAATAAGTTATGGATGATTGAAGGGATTTCGGTGATGAATAATATCGATTGATTTCTAGATTAGGTTGCAAAATTGTTCTGCGGCTTGAGCACTCAGATCATGATCATATTCGGCATGTTGTTGCAAATGCCGACAGATGATCACTAGTGCTTGCCTATAAGTCAAAGCTTTTAGTTGACTTTATAGTATCGCTATTCAATCACATTTAACTCTAGTTTCCATACGAATAGCATAATCCGTTGGATGTATAGTAGCTTATCTAAGTTGCTACCAGTGAAGGCTAGATCTCTAATACACTTGAGCTTATTCTTAGGTCGTGATACAAGTGTATACACCTTGATTTGTGGGTGCTGAGGTAGAGCATTACGGACAAAAAATGACACAATACCCTCTACTGCAGTTTGTGTGATCATGCTAAGTCGTCTACTATATCTTCATATCTCAATATATTCTACGAACCATCTGGGCTGGGCAAAAGACAGTCAATTGGCGGCGGGGTGTCGGAGAATTTGGGCCCACATTTGAGATTTTAGTTATTTGAATTGTTATACTGTGCTTCATAAAGCAAAAACAAAACGATTTTCATACTTAACTTGAAGGTAGACTCCGAGAAATAGTACTGCTGTAATGCTACATATGAGCACAAAATTGCTGCTTTGCAGAGGACATGCTCTGAGTACTCGGAAAGAACATTATGTGAGATAATGGTACGATATACGAAGGTGTGATTCCTTAAGTTTGAATGAGACAAACAGTATAGAACAGGAGGGCATTTAATGGTGTCTTCTTCGGACGAAGTATGCACAGGTGTTCGCGGGAGGAACATGATGGTTAACTGTATATTGTTTTCCATACAGACGCAATAGAGCTTAATAATCGCAAACGTCGCAATTTACAGCTTAATATGAGTATTGGTTCGCTGTGTAAGTAGGAGCGAAGACTACTGTGGACATGGATAATAGTGCGTCATTTCTCCACTTGGTCACAGATGGAACAGTAAGCTGTTGCTGCTTGTTTGGCTAAATAGCATGTATCTTTTATTGGCTGTAAGCCTGGTTAATGTATGTTATAATCGATTCAAGACTAAAATATGAACCGAAACATTCGAGGTGACGATAGAGCTACGATGCGTCAAATTTAATCTATTAAGAGATAAGTTGAAGGTGAAATCACAGACTCTCTATAATCAAATAGATAGTGTACATGTGAAGTTATAATATTGGTAATATCTCTAAAAGTTATTTAGCTCTTATATGGGTCGACTGCATAACATGAGTAAAAAGCGTGAAGTGCGTGATATCGGACAGTTCTTTAGGGGTGTCACGTTGTCGAAAAGCAGCCATTTATGAGGAGCTGCATAGCGTATGGGAACCAAGCTGGACACTAGTTTAAGTCATTAGATGGAATAATGGACTATATCTCTGTAAGAGAGGTTTATGGTTTAATAAAAGTGTAAGAAAGCGATTTGGAAAGGAATGGAAGACAAAACGGTATATAGTGTGCAGTAAAGGGCTTGTGAGTAAGTATCTAGAGATTATAATCGGCTCATTTTATTCTATGAAGAAAATCGACCAAGGGATATATGATCAATCTAGAGGTGCAATTGTTTTTAAGAATGAGATGTATGGAAATAGGTTTAGATGATGACATCCGGAGGTCTTTAGAAAACATGGCTAGTCGGCTCCTTATAGTTAGAGAGGCTATATAGAGCCATCACCGATCAAAAGAGAGAATATTTGTGGGAAGTCGTGAAAACCAAACAGCAATAGATTATGATGAGTACAGAAGAGCAGTAAGACAGGCGTAATCATTACTACTTTAAGAAGTGGAAACATTAAGGAGAGAATGTTGACATTGGTTCAGTGGGATTCAAGCAGGGGTGAAGACTGGTGAGTGTTTTGAGTTCAGAATACAAAAACTTGGTCTACCTTATAGAGTGGGTACTCTCATAGTGTAGTACTATTTTATATTACATCAGTTGAGAATGGGGGGGTGGCATCTTGATTCTCGCCCGACGAAGGCGTGTCTGTATCTAGATTGATGATTGAGAGAAAGAGATATACTTACATTTTTCGAGTAGATTAAAAAAACTTAGTAGGAGGACTACATATGGTGCCTGTAAGTAGCGTTTTATGCTTAACATGGTGAGGTCTCCGTATAGGAACTACCACCAACTGGTTCCTTTACTATCGAAAACAAAAAAAAAAATGGGTATTCAATAACTATACTGCATTCACCCCTCTGACACATAACCTCACAGAAAGTTATCATAACATGAGTTGGTCAAATGGAGGTATGTACCAAATGTTGATCAAAATATGTGATAAAAGTATTCCTTTATTTCACAGAATAATATCACAAAAAAATAAATAATATTTTTTTGTAAATAACTACACAGATAAGACAAATTTGATGTCAGCGGAGTAGGAATTCTCTTATCTCTCTCATATGAGATCCTACACTCTCTCTAATCAGGTATGGCTTACACATCACATATCTATATTTATTGGCTTATATAAAATTTAGAAATACATACATAATTACAACTAGTATTGACCTACTTAGACAAATACTTATTCTCTCTCTGAACAGTAGCCTGAAGGATCTCTCCATATATAACTCCTGTCTATCCTGAGTGTAAGAACAGGTTATTTAATTGGACACGTTCGAAGATAATGGCGAGAACACATGATACACACTGAGTCAGCAGAGAAATTGCCCCTGCTTGCACCCCCCCTCCCCTTGGATAGCACATCAAGAGTCATGCTGGATTTATCGCCATGACATAATGAGATATAAACCCATAGATAGCTTCTAAAGCAACTGAGTAGATGAGTCTCTTCGCGACTCACGCCACATGGAAAGACTAACTTGAAAGACAACTTATGAGTGCACACAAGTCGTACCTGGTGGCGGAATGAATATCTTTGGAATTCAATCATGGTGAATGGATAGTACGATTACACAAAAGGATCAATGAAATTGAAATCATACATAAAACACACATATCAATTATGTGAATAGAAAGGGGGAAGAAGTGAAGAGAAACAGAGAGAACAAAGAGCAATGGAGATGATTGAAAAGATGTTGAAGGTAACTGCGATTGATTGTGGAGTCAATCCTTGATTTAGCTACTTAGCTTTCAACTTGTTTAATGGAAGGGAGAAAACCATAGGCTTATGGTGATATGGAGGCGACAAAACCATGAAATTCGCAGATAAATGTGGAAAAGTAGAGATATAGCATAGTGTTGAAAGACTAAGAATGGTAAAAACGATGTAGAGAATAGAAATAAATATAAACTTCGAAATTAGTATAAAACAGATACTCAATGTAGAGGACTTCATGAATCATGAAGTGAATGCCGATAAGATGAACTGCTAACTCTCTTCAGATAAAATCATGAAGATGAAACTATCTGAAAGGAGCAAACAGGAAAAAAACTTTGGAGAGGGGGAACGATATCTCAACGAGCTCAAGAAAATATCACGAAAAAAAGAAAGCTAGATTTATGTGATGAGAACAAGAAATAGTGAGAAATACAAAGACAGACTCACTTAAATATAATAGAGTGAGTTAATAGAGATATGTGATTAAATATAAAACAGTAGAAAATCGAGATACCAGAATGTGAAGAAAAGTTGATTTGAGAATTTTTATAGCGAATAGTATTATTTGATGGTGGTCTGGGTTTTAAGAACATGTACACTTTGATATCGACGTACTTCAACGAAGTGTGCCTTTGATTATCTTTCAATGGTTTGTTTTATATATGCATACAAATTATAGATTTTTTCTATTTCCCATAACCTGATCCTGATTGAATGAAGTTTCGAACCTGCATAAAATAGAGTTGTTCCCTCGCCACTCTCAATAATTTTGATTTTTCTTTTGATGGTTTTTCATGTGCACGAGTCGATGTCTGACAACTCTATAGGCATAGATTAGACATTCTTAGCCTCCATTTCCATTAATCGTGCTATGATTACTAGAGTTGGATGCATTGCATATGCAAGCTCTTAAGATTGGAGGCATTACTAGCCAAGGTCAAGCTCAAGACATAAATAAGCCATTCCCGGGAGTAACGTCGCTTTCTCCTTGTCTTCTCCTTCACTTTTGCTTTTAGAAGTTTATTTTGTACTTTTTTAACTTGTCAGATATTAATATAATTTTCTTTATACTAAATGTAAGAAAACAAGTAAGAATAAATCTAAATAAAAAATCAAGTAGAAATCTTGAGTAGCAATGGACATAGATTGTATCAAGGAGGAAGAGCAGCTTGTTTTCCACATTGAGGAAGAAGAGGTTTTGGCGATGACGTATTTTAAAGTGAATTGGGTCATAATTGTTACTACACCACGACACTTTCGTAGACGATAGGAATCTTCGATATACAAGCATACATATCTGCTATAACTAGGAGATAATAATGTAGAAAAGAAACAGTCAGATCAACGCGAAACTAAAAGTCTCTAGGTTAGAGAAAGGGAACAATAATGTGTGGAATAACATATAGATGTATGATTACGCTTTAGATACTTTTTTCATGATATGGATATTGATTATGATTTGGTTTTCCGTTTGATCGTAAGCTGAGTGAGCCGGTTTCTGGGTCTCTTGGGTTATAGTGTTTGAGATGCGGCTTTGTAAGTATGCTCGAAGTTCATGCTTCTTATATTGAACTTATGTGCTGACTTCTAAAGATTTTTTACCTTAATGATACGCTGCAATTATTATGAAAATAGTGTCTTAAGGGCAAAACAAGTACCGCGTTGTCCCCTGAATCGTTTGATATAATCTCTTCTAGAATTGTCACTAAAAAAGCATAATAATCAACATGAAAGTAATTGTTAGTCCTGAGCGGTCACATATTGATCTTGAGTACTATAATTAACGGAGAAATACGAGAAACAAGCAAAAGAAATATGGAAAATCTAGAATGAAATAGAATATGCAATAAATATAAATTTACCAATAATACTTAGAAAAACGAGCAGCTTGTAATCGGAGGACGAACAATGGTGATTGAAGGTGTGTGAGAAATAGAATTAGTTGCGTTTGTTAGAAGAGGGGATCGAACGAACAATCGCTGAAATTTGAGAGGAGAGAGTTGCAATTGCGTGAGATGAGGTTGTGTGAGATGAGAGAGGAAAGAGGAGGAGGAAAGAGGAGAGAGAAGTAAATGGGTAGAATTGATGAAATCGGAAATGGTTGTGTGAGAAAAGCCAGTTGCTTCGTTTTAAGCGAGTGAGTGAGGAAGACAGCTGTTACCGACTTACCAGTATAAAATAAACATTTTTTTATAGAGAGATTGGATCGGTTTTAGAATGTGGTCTCTTACATTAATATAAGGAGGTGTTTTAAAAACCGGTTTCTTAGATGGATTTAAAGAGACCGACTAATGTTATGACGATTCTTAAGTAAGGGACGGTGATCTTGACTGCAACCAAGGCTTCTTAAACTGTGTGCTTTTGTTTTTTGTGGTTAGTGTGAGCGAAGCAAAAACTCATGCACCCTTCTGATTAACTATCCCGAAGTATGCGGTTCTATCGTGTCTGTTGTACATCCACTCACGCTCTTACTTTTCTTTCGATTAACTATTCTAAGCCATTTAAAAAATATCAGTTCGAAGGATTCAAATGCCCTTCAATGTCTTCACTCTATCTTATTTTAGCCTTTCTTAATTCGCTTTCCCAATTTTCAACAACATCACATTTCGTGATTTATTTACAAACGCGATTCAAGTTTATTTTTCATTAATCAATACGCTTATGGGAACGATTTGTGATGGCGTTTTAGGGGTCTATGGTCATTTAGGGAACGAAAATGGTTGAAAATTGGCAATTTTCACCCTTAATGAGTTTACTTGCAAACAATCAAATTTCGTTATTTCAAATCACATTCAAGTTTATTTCATTATACTAAATACATACATACAATTACATACATACATACATACATAATACATACATACTACATACATACATACATACATACATAACATACATACATACATACCATACATAATACATATCATCATACATGACCATAATAATACATACTACAATTAGATACGTACTACCTACATACTACATACATACATACATCTACAAT
>SNQN01001568.1:52833-70552 GCA_008642245.1 Bassia scoparia | reverse complement strand
AATCTGTCAGATCGGTTCCAGGGGGATATGGTACGTTGACTAGATCTTTGACCAATCCGCCCCGCAATCGTAGCGGCCTCTACCGGTCTTCATTGTAGTTCTCACAAGCATAATTATTGAATACAGCTTGCTTATCGATCTTGACTTGCAAGCGCCACTCAAACCTATTTACTAAAAAAATAGTAGGTTACTGTAGCTTCGCCCCGCCTTAGGCAGGGGCGTTGACTACGAGCATTCAAGTGTCATGGAGTGAGCCATGGGACATCCGATCGTGAATGCGTCCTGGGGTCTGTGTCGTCGAATTGAGGGATTCGCCACCTCTCGTACGTCATATAGTTATTCCACGGAACAGCCCGAAACATTGTGCCAAACCTAGTGCCCACAATAGGTCCAGTAACCAAAAGTGTTGGGTTCTGAGCGGACATGGTACGAATAGATCTGTAACCAATTCGTCCCGCACTGTAGCGGCCTCTACTCGCTCTCATTGTACGTTCCATTAAATCATAACAATTTGCAATTCAGAGCAGAGCCTATTTGATTGTTATCTTGAAAGCACACTATTACTATGGTGAGGTTGCTTATTATGTACAAGCAATGACTTCTAATAATGGACAAGGCGATCACTTGATTGTTAATCAATTTATTAATAGTGGCTCTAGAAACGGTCGTCCGATATCTGACTTTTAATGTGACAAATAATTAAAAATCCGTCTTGTTACATATATACAAGTTGATAGAAAATATACTATACGAGGACATGAAAAAACCAAGGTTAGTTCAACATGATAATTATATGTGCGCCCTTGCTCACCTTGTCACTGCAAACAATCAAATTGTTAGAATTACAACTCAAAAAGGAATCGCCTTTCTTGATTGAATTGCCTAATTGAGACAACCAAACGCAGACAAGTCTTGTATAGATTGACAATATAATCATGAATAATACATAAATGAAAACCAAGAAAAAACCATGGACAACCAATCGAAATATAAGAAAACCTACATAATTTACTCATGAACATTAACGAGTGACGTTTCTACATGTTTTATTGACATAAAACTCATAACACATGGCTTAGTCAAATTTAAAAATGACCAAAATGAATTTACACAAAGAGTGACAAGAGAGGCTTTTTGGTAGTTATCTCTCAGATTTATCTACCTTTATTTCGCTTGTTCGATTCGAACGATAATCGGCTGTTTGAATGAATTACGAATGTGTTTTTGAGTGTTTTGACGAGAGAAATAACGATGTGTCTCGCTGACTTGTAGTTCTGCGAAGTGTGTCTCGCGAGGTATGAAGTTGTGATGCTCTGAAATCGCTGAGAATCGTGGTAACGTGAAGGTGTCCCGGACTGGCAGCAAGGCAAGGAGAAGATATTATAGGCACGAGGCACAGAAACGGAAGTGCAAAAAACACCTGCGTATATACGCTGGCGATGAAGCTGTTATATACGCTCATGGGAGCGTCTATACGCTCACTCCAGCCGTATATTACGCTTCTACTTTCCTTTGGTTTGGAAGAGTCTTTATGGCAAGGACCGCTTGAGCCGTATAACGCAGCTTAGTGAGCGTATATACGCTCTCTTGAGCGTATATACGGCTCATCATCTGCGCTATAATACGCTCCCTGATCTCTCCATGTATTCATACTTTCCACAAACTCGAATTATTTCGATTATTTCCTCCGATTTTTCATTTCGTGCATTTCCTTTTGATTCGAACGCACGCTAGACCACCTGCTCTCCCAAGCAAGGATTTCTAGAATGTATTAAGAAGGATCTTCCACGTATTTCCGGAGTACATTTTTCTAATTATTCACGTATTTTCTGCGCTATTCTCGCGTTTATTTAACATTGCAAAATTCATACGAAAATCATAGGAAAAATAGAAAAATAGATATTAAAATACTGGACGGATTCAGAAAAAACTTGTGCACCGGACATTTGATTTATTTTTAGACAATCAAACAAGCATGAGAATCGCCAGCGTGACTGTTTGAAAACCTTTGACAACCTTTGAGTTTATCGAGAAAACCGAAAGAAAACATGTTTGGCCTTGTCAAGTGACCTCATTGTGCCATAATAATTCCGAGTAACGACCTCACTCATTTGCTAACTTTCGTGGCGTTCAAAGCATCTTTTCTGAGCGAAACAACAGCGAGACGCCGGTATGTTTCATCACGGAATTACTACCATTTTGGGGACACATTTTCACACGGTGTCTACAGAGCCCCCACTTTGACTGAGTCTGAAAAGACATAGCTTCGTAAGACGAAAGCCAAGTATTCGATTCGTACGGAGAGCCAACTCACGGACGTATTCTCGCACCCTGAGTTACCCTTTTTCCGCCAGACCCGCGGTGACCTGCAAGACAAAAGGGTTAGTTTTACCTTGTAGCCGTGTCCCATGCGGTTTCGATGTGCTTGTATGTGTTCTGAGTCCTGAGCGGTCATTCCCCCGCTTAGCTGACTGGCGAGAATGCGGAGCGTCCCTGCTTTCCGAAGAAATGAGGCATTGACTTGAAGAAAAGTTGTATGCCCTACTTCAGGTATTCAAAGGACTATCTTCGTAGTACGACATAGGTCTGTTTTTAATTGACTTTAATGTGATAAGCCAATTGATTCCAGTCTTGTTTAAGCAATATACATGAAGACAAAGGTTAGTAAAGCATAAGTATACATGTTGTATCCCTTCTCACCTTGTCTCTGCAAAAACAAATCGTTAAGTAAAACTAATAGGAACGCCCTTTGATCGAATTGCTAATCAGAACAAATAAACATGTTTGTATTGACAATAACGCATGATGCATAATAATTAAATAGTGACAAGATTGCATTCGATATAATAATAAGGTCGTTAACGAAACGAATTTTAAAACCGTGAATTAATAATCCTACATATCTTACATTGAGATAATTTCAAAGTTGGTTTCTACATTGTGTAAAATTAAATTGAACTGTAATAATTACTTAGTCGATTAAAAGAGACAAGGGAATTTTAAAAAGAGTGAAAAAATGTCTGTCTTAGTGTGAGTAACTCTCAAGGGCTTTATACCTTTGATTTCGTGTCGTCGAATCGATTCAAAAAAGGGATGGGAACTCGTATTTGGATGTGTATCGGACGAGAGACTACGTGTCTGCTGAGTCCGGTTGTCATGCTCAAGTGTTTGTGGTATGCTCGTATGTGTGGATCGGTCGTGAAAAGTTCCCCAAAGCTGAGAGCAAGGCGATATTTATAGCGCGAAGGCACAAAGTGAGCGTATACCGCTCATGGGAGCGTATATACGCTCTTATGGGTGAGCTTGTATATACCGCTCATGCGTGAGCGTATATACCTCACTAGGGAGCGTATATACGCTCATGCTAGTGAGCGTATACACGCTCATGGTTGAGCGTATATCGCTTCCATGGGGAGGTATATACGCTCCTTTGGAGCTATATAATTAGTTTAATTTTTGCTTATTTCGAAGATTTTTTCTTAGTTCTAAAGATTACGATGATCTACGACATCCTCCTCCAAGAATATGATTCTAGGGGGTCTGGGGGATTTCCGGAACGTTTCCGTGTATGTTTTTAGGTATTTATCCGTATTTTCTGCGTTTCCCACGTATTTTGATATTGTAAATATTGCAAAATTCATAGCAAATCGTAGAAAAAGCAGAAATAATCTAAAAATACTGGTGAACTCAGAAAATTCATGAAAATCAACCAGTGCAACGTGTTTTTAAAAAATTCTTTACAGTTAATCGAAATTCCGAACATAGAAAATGATTAAAGAAAATCTTTTTGGCCTCTTGATTGACCTTTGCCTCATTGATTCGAGCGGTGACATTCACTTTATTTTCTGAAATTTCCACGAGTTCAGATGCGTCTTTTCGGAAATCGATCATCCATGAAACGTGGTATGTTTCCAATTCAATCGTATTTATTTGGGGATACATTTGGGTGTTCTTACAGAAGCCCCCACTTTACTGAGTCTGGAGAGACATGAAGTTCGTCGTAGGACGAAAAGTCAAAGTATTCGATTCGGGACGCGAAAGCTAACTCAAGATGTTCTGCGACCTTGGGTTACCCTTTTCGCCGATCACCCGCAAAATAACGGGTAGTCATTTACCTGTAGCCGCTGTCCCATGCGGTTTGATGTGACGTTGTATTGTGTTTGGTGTCCTCGAGCCGATTCATTCTCTCGTTCGGACTGACTGGCAAGAAATGCAGACGCATCCCATGCTTTCCGGGAACATGAGCATTACTTTGAAATGACTAGCCCTAACTCAGATTAAGGATACTTGATGACGGAACATAGGTCTATTTTTATGCTAGAGAATTCGCATGCATGTTGACCTGTAACTTGTGACCTGTGAGGTTGAAAAGAGGCAAGAGTCCTTTGGAATAGAATTGAAGACGTCTTTGATTTGAATTTCCTTCGTAAAACTTGAAACCTCGAATTTAGGAGAGCCTTTGAATTTTGAATGGTTCTTTGAATTTCGAATTTCCCTTCGGTAAAGCTTGCAACCTCCAGGAATTTGAGAGACGTCTTTGATTTGAAAGGGTTTTGAATTTGAAAGGGTCTTTGTAATTTTGAATGGGGCCTTTGAATTGAGAGAGTCTTTTGATTGAATGGGCTTTTGACTTTTGATGGAGGCATTGTTCGGTCCTAATGCTAGAGGATTTTAAATTTTGATATTCCGAATTTGAAAGGGTTTTTGAGCTGAAGCGTCTCTGTTAGGTCTGGCTTCAGACATGAGAGTACGATACTAGAGTCTAATCCTATGTCAAGTGTCAACGGAAAAGTGTTTATTTGAGGGGCCTATTAGAAAATGCTGCTTGAAAACAGTAGACTTAGAAAAAAGGTGACATTTGACGAGTCTATGGCTTGGAATTGGGACGCCGACTTGTGACTCCGAGTTTGAACTTGACATCGAACTTGATACATCGGCGAGACAATGACTTGATCGAAAGAGACAGGGCCCATAGCGGAGGTTTTCATGATTCTCATTGATAGCAATAGACTGGAACATGCAAGCAGCAGGTTAGGAGACAAACAGCCCCAAATTTGAAAATAGGATGCTTTGAGCGGACGTTCATGACGGCAGCCCCCCAGTGAGACTCAGAGGTTAAAGTAGATAATATCGATTGTATCTTTGAAGGGAAAAGTTAGAGACAACGGTAAAGTAGACAAGGCTTATAGTTCAATGGGTCAATTTTGTGGACTATCAGGAATGAGTTCCCCCAATAAGATGCCACTAACCTAAAGGTTAGGTGGCTTTACTTCTAGGATTGAGTCAATGGAGTCCTTGAAAGTGGCAAAGAATAGCTCATGGTTCGAGAATTAAAAAAAAAGGGTCAAATTTGTGGTAAGCGGTCAAAGATTGTGCTTGATTGCTAGGTTGCTAATGTGTGGTTCAAACATGACGTCTATGTTGGGGTCATAAACTAGCAAAATATTATCAAATTCTTAGCAAGTCAAAGCCCTCAAAGGGCCTCAAGCGCTTTAATGCTATGCAATGGGTCGGACCTGAGAGAGCTTCACTATGTATCCTTACGGAATCAGACCACCGTAGTTCTGATGTTTGTGTGTGGTTTGAAATTAAACAGTGTCATTTAGAAGGTTTTGAGGGATTCGTAATTTTTGAGGTTGGGGCGAAGAGGAAGGGAAAAGGTTCAGAAATCCCAAATGTAATTGTCATGTGTGCGTTGGCTTTTACTTTGCTTTTGAACTTGAATTTGAATTGAAACTTACACTTTTTAATCTAGATTTGCTTTTTTTGAATTTTTTTGTTGCATTGGATCTCTGAATTTTGCATTTTGAATTTTGCATTTTTGCTCTTTGATTTTTTTTTTTTTTTTTGCCACATGTCTTTTCCTAACACATCTTTGAATTTTCCATGATTAGGTTGTTAAGGATGAAGAAAGAAGGAGGCCAATGTGTCTAGGGCTGCAAAGGGTTGCAAGAGGTTGAATGTCATTGCAGGTGAAGGGGAAGTGAAATATCTTTGTGGTCGTTATAAGGAGCCTTCCCTTTGAGCATTGTTTTCACATTTCAACAATTAATCTAGTATTAGATTAAACCAATTGAGGCCAATGAGTGTGAGACTTGCATAGAATTAGAAAAATAGTATACTGCCCCCAAAAACAAATAAGTCATTTTATTGACGGTTCGAAAACTGAACAATACATGGTTTGTTATAGCAAAGACTACATAGACTCAAGGGCATGAATTGAATGGACACACAGCTAGGACTAGGACTCTTCTATATGACTCACAATCTAGAGAAGGCCCGCGCACAGATCGATGACCCACGCCTTAGGGGTGATTCATGGTTTGGCAAGTGGGTTAGTTTAGACTGTTGATCTTTCCTTCGCTGCTGGAAGGAACTGGGAGGCGCCTCTTAGACCATATCTTGACATCTATGCTTTTAAAACGACAACAAATTTCAGTGGGTCCCGCACGGGCCCCTTCCTTGGTGGAACTTGCAATAGGCCATTGGCATCTCCCAACTCTTATATTCTTATCATTTGAAGATTGGGTGCCCCAATAGGAGCAAGTGACACCTTCGTAAGTTAACCTATCAGAAGGCCTGCAACCATAAGTCATGCAATGGGAAAAAAGGTCCTTCTTTGGCCTCGGGCTTGTTTGCTGAAAGAGCCGGATAGGTTAGAAGAATTGTCATTGGAGATATGGGTAATGTTGGCTGGTTTGCATCGGTTGACAAGGGAGCCACCCATTCTTGTTAAATCCCCGCCGTTACCCTTAGATTTCTGGGCTTGACATTCTTCCTAAACAGGAGCCCAACCTTGTACGAGCCTAGTAAATGAGATCAATGGCTTGAAACTTGAGTGGCTTCGAATACTTAGCTGAGATTCTTTGATGACCATCGAACTTGGATCTTCCTCATTTGGATCGATTAGTCATTTGAGCGGCCTTCTCCCTCCATCTATATAAGGAAAGTTAGAGAAATCTTTCTCTATTTCCATTGCTTCAGTGCCTCTAGTTCACGGATGCCCGACAGAGCTGGGATTGTACTTGTACTGCTTAGGAACTCTTTTTTGATATATTCCCAATCAATTCGAGAACTTGGTTTGATTCAGGGTCTTGAACCAGGCTGGATGGTCCAATGCGGTGTCCAAAGTGAGGGGAACACCGACAGGAATAACTCTTTGCCCATTCTTTTAGAGCCATTTAAGATATGAAAGTTGCGATGGTTGGTCTTTTGGGTTTTCGGCCCTTGAAACTTGGCAAATCAGTCGATAGAACAAACTTCTTAGGAAGCTGGCCCTTAATCTCATAAATCAGCAACATGAGCCTTTGCAACAAGAATTCTCGAACAGTTTCTTGACCAACTCTTCTAGTTGGTTCCACCCTTTTTTCCGTCCTCAGTTTCGGAGGAGGGAGTGATTCTCAGCATTGTCTTCTGCCTCCTCGTCAGATCGAGAGATTTCCTTGGTCCTCATTTTTCCTTTAGCCCTCTCCCCATGCTTTTTTCTTTGGCATCAAGGCGAAATTCACACATACTCTGAGCTTTCTAGATAGCATTAAGTTTGTTGTTCGATGTTTGCCATTGGAAACGTCTTGGTGATTAGGGCACGTCGTGCGCCTTCTTGTTACTCTTTCTAGACCCCAAATAAGGTCTTCTCGGCTTTGCCATTTCTATGTAGGAACATCAAAGAAACAACCCTTTCGAAACCTAATAACAAAGATTGACTTAAGATTGAACTGTAATTAAAGCTCTTAAAGATCAACCTGGCTCAGAGTTTAAGCGCTTGAAAGTGGACTTCAAAGTCGCCTAAACTTATCATGTTAGGTTGCTAGTTTTGGAATGCAATTTGAAAGGGACGATCCTAAAGTCAACCCTAGTTCACGTTTAAAGGTCTTGGATCATGGGACTTGAATGGCCTAGACCTATTCTAATTTAAGTGCTAGATCGGAGAAGATTTAAACCTAAGACTGGGCCTATTTCAGAAATTAAGGACCTCTTAGGCCTACGAGGCCACTTGAAATTGACATGGACCTCACCTTGAATCAAAGTTCCTAAGTTACAGGTTCTTAGATTGAAATCGAATTCTGAAAAAGTGTGATAAGGGGACCTAGGCGGGTTAAGTTCCTTGATTTGAAATCGGCAAATTGACAACTTTAATTGGATTGAAATTGGAATTGAATTTGAATTTGAATTGGATTGAATGAATTGGAATTTGAAATTGAATTGGATTGGAAATTGAATTGAATTTGAAATTGAATATGATTAGAAATTTATTTTGAAATGGGGCCTAATGGACATTATGCATCTTCATGTCATTGAACCATTAGTTAAGGACTGGGTTTGTAGTTGGTGGTTAAAGAATTGATGCAATGGAGAGTCAAAAAGTTAACAAGCACCATTATTGAACACAAGCCCATTTTATTTTCACCATAAGGTCAGGAATCTAAGTGAGCTATAGGTCGCTTGGTTAAGTTCTGATAGCGTGCTGTACCACGCCTTAAGATGGAGCTGGGCTCCATTCCACCACCACAAACATGGTCGATGTCTGGCGAGACTACCCTCTATATACACGCCATCCAGTGTATGCGTGCCGACTGCCGGAACGGGCGGAGATAGCGGTTACCCTAGCGCTCCTCATTTGTGATCCATTAACCACGCATCGCAACCAAGGTTAAATCTCCCCCTTAAGGTAATCTCGAGCCATAGAACTCATGACCCATTATGTTGAGACCATAGGAGCCTACGAGCACCGCTTGACCCCATCCTCATGCCACATATAACCCGTGACTATGACAACATAACCACACTACGACTCAGCACCGCTCCCTCCCAACTCCTTCATTCATAGAAAACTCGGAAACTACAGAGAACTTGCTCCGATATACACATGCAAGTGCTAATACGACACATCACACCCAACCACGACCTGCACGCTCACGTCCACGTCAACACCTCGACACACCACATGGGGCTCGCGCACATCTCTCACTCACGTCGTAATAAATAGTCAACCGGCCACCGAATAACACTTGATCAAGGTTCGTCCACCCCCTCACATCAGGGGCTCGATCCCTCACGTTTCCACATCGCATGCCTTAGCATATGTAGAATACTTGAGCCCATGGACGACTCCGCACATGCTAGAATGCTCAGTTGGGGTGTCGTTGCTCCAAGACTTTGAATGCGAGCCAGCACATCGCCGATCCCATGACCCCATCACATACAGGTCTAATCACGGCAACACCCGACACCACATTAGGTGCCAAACCTCAAATTCGGCCACCACAACGATTAGTTCCAGTACACCACAGCATTGTGCGCGTTCTTGGGGACATATGGTACAGGAGCCTAAGATCTCCTAGACCCAATCGCCGACCCCGCATCCTCTGTAGCTGCCTGGCTACATCTGGATCCTCTCACCTCGTGCTAGTTCCCACACAGTCCTCAATTAATTGACATAAAGCTAGCTTATCGATTGACCTATCGAACAAGCGACACTAACCTTACCCGCGAACAACCAATATTACTAAGCAATCTTTACGTACACACGATTAACCTCAATAGTAGTACGAACATCGATAATAGTGCACGGCCTATCCTTATCTCCTTAACCGTGTACCCTCTTTCTGATAATATCGATCCCACAAACTCGCTCACCCAACTAGGCCCCCCGCAACCTCCTTCAGCCTACCGCGCCTACCGTCACCCATCCACAGGTACCTAGAGAAACACCCTGCCGGCGTCTACGCCATCATGGAGTAACACCTCTGCTGACTAATACTAACGTGTGCACTTTCGTACTCCAAGCCAGCACCTGCTTCCCCAGTCGACACTTTGTTACGAGCATTCTATTACCAAATGTGACAAATGTTACAAGTCGAACCATTGACGATCAAAGGTTAGTAAAAGCAGATCAACTATCTACATGTGTTATCCTTATCTCACTATGTCCTACTGCTACACCCTAAACCAAATTATCGTTAAGTAAACAATAGGAACTACGCCCTTGATCGAATTGCTAATCTCACAGACAAATAAACATCCGCATACTGTTGTACTTGACAATAAACTATATGCATAATAATAAATTGTGACAAGTGATGATAATAAATAATAAGTGTTAACGAAAACGAATTTTGAAAACGGTGAATATATCCTACATATTTACATGAGATAATTCAAAAGTTGGTTCTTACATTGTGTAAATTAAATGAAACTCGTAAATAACTAATTAGTAGATTAAAAGAGACAAAGGAATTTAAAAAGAGTGAACAAATGATGTCTTAGGTAAGTAATCTCGGTCCTTACCTTGATTTCGTTTCGTCGAATCTTATTCAAAAAGGACGGGAAACTTCCGTATTTGGATGTGTATAGGACGAGAGGGGACTACGTGTGATGAGGCTCGGTTGTATTGCTCAACGTGTTTGTGGATGCTGTATGTCGCCCATGGGTCCGTGAAAAGTTCTCAAAACTCGGGACAGGCAACGGCGTATTTTATAGGCGCGAAGGACAAAGTGAGCGTATACACGTCATGGGGAGCGGTATATACGCTCATGTGAGGCGTATATACGTCATGGGGCGTTCATATATGCCTCATGCTGACCATCGTGAGCGTATACACGATCAGCAGCTCATAGTGAGCGTATACACGCTCAATTGGGTGAGGGGCGTCCACATACGCTCATGGGGAGGGGTAATATACGCTCATGCCAGGGTCAGCGTCTATTATTGCTCGCATGGGGGCGCTAGATAGCTCCTTTGACCTAAATACGTGTAGTTATTTTTGCCTTAACTTCTCGAAGTTTCTCCTTAGTCTCGCCAGCATACAGTGACTCTAGAACCACTCTCTCACAAGAAATTACCCTCTCTAGGGATCCGTTCTTAGGGATTCCGGAACGTTCCGTGTTATTTTTTTGGTATTTTCGTATTTTTCTGCGTATTCCCACGTTTTGATACTTGTTAATATGCAAAATTCATAGAAATCGTAGAAAAAAGCAAAAAAAATAATCTAAATTAACTGAGTGAACTCAGAAATTCATGAATCACCAGTGCAAGGTTGTTTATACAAAATCTTACAGTTAATAGCAACATTCCGGGAAAAATAGAAAATGATTTAAAAAATTCTTTTGGCCTCTTATGTTGACCTTGCCTCAAGTGATTTCGAGCAGTGAATTCACATATTTTTTGAAATTTCACGAGGTTCAGAATGCGTCTTTTCGGATCGAATCGATCATGGAAACGTTACCCAGGTATGTTCATCATCGATTAACTCATTGGGGAGAACATTTGGGATGTCTAACTGAAGCCCCCACTTTGACTGAGTCTGGGAGAGACGTAGTCTCGTAGGACGAAAGTCAAAGTATTCGATTCGAGACGGAGAGCTACTCAAGACATTCTGCGCGTCCTCCTGGTACCCTTTTTGCGGATACCCCAGCAAACGAACACGGTCTAGTTTACCTGTAGCGAACTGTCCACTGCGGCGGACCTTTGATGTGTTGTATGTGTGTTGGTCCTCGTAGCGATCGATCTCCGTTCCGGACTGACTGGAAAGACAAACTGCAGAGCTCACCATCTATGCTCCGGGACATGAGCATTTGACCGTATGAACACAAAATGTATAGAGCCCATTTAACTTCAGGCCATTAAGGACTACCTGATGACGGACATGGTTCATTCTATCTATGCCTCAGGAGAAATTCGCCATGCAATGTTGACCTGTAACTAGTGTACCTTGATAGGTTGAGGAAGGGAAGAGTCTTTGAATCTGACCGACATTTGCAAAGACAGTCCTTTGACATTTGAATTTCCTTCGGTAAGGCCTGAACCTCCGGCTTTTAGGGAGAGCCTTTGAATTTACAAATTTCCCTTTCCATGGTAAGCTTGAACCTCCAAAATTTGAGAACAGCAGTTCCATTTGAATTCGAAATGGGTCGTTTAGAATTTGGCAACGCGGGTCTTTGAATCTGACATGGGCCTTTTACAATTTGATAAGCAGGACAACTTCTTTAAGTTGAATGGGCTCTTCCTCTAGATTCGCACATTGCGGCATTGTGTCCTGGCCGCCTACTATGCTGGGCGATTTTAAACCATTTGACATCGAATTGAAGGTTTCTGAGCTTGAAGGCTTTCTTTCTAGGATCTGTTCGCAAGACATGAAAAGGACGTACTAAAGCTCTAATCTCGTGTTCAAGTAGTCAATCGAAGAGTGGTTTTGAGGAGGCCTATTGAAAAACTGCTGCTTTGAAAAAGTGACTTAGAAAAAGGTGACATTTGGACGAGTCTATGGCTTGAATGGACGCGACATGTGACTCGAGTTTGAACTTGAAATTGAAACTTGACATCGACTTGACTTAACTCGGCAGACAGTGACTGTTTGATCAGAAAGAGAACAGGGTCCATAAGCGGAGTTTTCATGATTTCCACTGATAGCAATAGACTTGGACATGCAGCGAGCTTTAGGAGACAAGAAGCCCCCAATTTGACAATAGCGATGCTTTTGAGGAGACGTAAGGACGGCAGCCCCCTGTGAGACTCGAGGTTAAAGTAGATAATATCGATGATCTTTGAAGGGAAAAGCTAGAGACAACGTAAAGTAGACAAGCTACGGCCGGCCAGAACCGACACCACCGAAACAAAGCCTGGAACATCGCTCGAAAACAAACGCACGCGATCCAGACCAAACCAAGCCACACAGCATCCCCATCGCAACACCACACCACACCGGACAACTACCAACCCCAAGCGGAGCCACTATACGCCCACTGCGACACACGTCTCCGCCGGACACGCACCTCACTTACAACAAACAGCCCCAAAACACAAAAACAAAACCACACCAACCTAGCACACCCAACCCCACGACAGTCCAAACAACCCCAATCCCATCAAAACTACGCAGCGCCCATCACCACACCAACTCCCCCCACCCGACCAGCGCACCACCAACACAAACCACGCAACCATACGTCGCCACCACAACCCTCGCCGGCAGCCTCCCTCCACCCACCCACGCGATCTCACACGCCCCCCTGCCTCCACAAAAGACCTAGTAGTCAAATGGGTCAATTCTGTGGACTATCGGAATGAGTCCCCCAATGAGATGCACTAACCCTTAAGCTAAGGTTAGGTGGCTTTACTTCTTAGTGATTGAGTCAATGAGTCCTTGAAAGTGGCCAAAGAATAGGCTATGGTTCGAGAAATAAAAAAGATCAAATTTGTGGCTAAGGGTCAAAGATGTGGCTTGATGCTAGGTTGGCTAATGATGTTGGTTCAAACATGAGTCTATGTCGGGGTCTAGATTGGCGAAACCATTATCAAATTCTTAGCTAGTCACAACACTCAAAGGACCTCAAGCGATTTAATGCTAATGCGGTCGGACCTCGAGAAGACGTTTCCTACGTATCCTTACAGAATCAGACCACCGTAGTTCTGAGTGTTTGATTTGTGTGGTTGAAATGGAACAGTGCTCATTTAGAAAGGGTTTTGAGGGATCGTAATTTGAGGTTGAGGGCGAAGAACGAAAGGGAAAAGGTTCAGAAATTCCCAATGTAATTGTCATGGTGTGCAGTGTGCTTTTTGACTTTTGCATTTGAACTTGAATTTTGAATTGAATTTACACTTTTAATCTAGAATTTTCATTTTTGAATTTTTTGTGCATTGGATCTTGAATTTGCATTTTTGAATTTGCATTTGCTCTTTGATTTTTTTTTTTTTTTTTTTTGCTTGTTTTTGCACATGTCTTTTCCTACACACCATTTGAATTTCCATGAGTTAGGTAGTTATGGATAAAGAAAGAAAGAGGTTAATGTGTCTAGGTTGCAAGGGGTTGCAAGAGATTGAATGTCATGCAGGTGAAGGGAAAGGGATGATATTTTGTGGTATTAATGAAGGAAGGCCTTTTCAGCATTGTTCAATTTCAATAATTAAATCAGTATTGAGTTAAGTAGATTAAACCAATTGAGGCCAATGAGTGTTGAGACATGCATAGAATTAGAAAATTATATTGCAAAAAACAAATGAGTCATTTTATTGACGGATGAAAACTGAAAATACATGGCTTATTGTATAGCAAGAGACTACATAGACTCAAGGGACAATGAATTTAAATGGACACATAGCTAGGACTAGGACTCTATGACTCAATCTAGAGAAGGCCGCGCAGGTCGATGACCCACGCCTTGGGGTGACTCATGGTTTAGCAAGCGGGTTGGTTTGGATGTTGATCTTATCCTTCGCTGCTAGAGGAACTGGGAGGCGACCATCTTCGACCATATCTTGAATCTTATGCTTTAAAACGAAACAATTTCCAGTGTTGTGGCCCCTTCCTTGGTGGAAATTGCAATAGGCATTAGCATTCCAACTCTTAGATTTCTTATCATCTGAAGGATCTGGAGTGGGCCCAATAAGAGCAGGTGCACCTTTTGCAGTTAACCTGTCAAAGGCCTGCTCATAAGTCATGCCAATTGGAAAAAAGGTCCTTTGTGGCCTTCGGGGCTTGTTGCTGAAAGAGCCGGGATGGTTAGAAGAGTTGTCATTGGAGATATGGGTAATGTGGCTGGTTTGATCGATAAATGAGGAGCCACCTTTCTTGCTAAAGCCCCTGCTGTTACCCTCAGACTTCTGGGCTTGAACATCTTCCTCAACTAGGAGCCCAACCTTGTAGATCCTAGTAAATGAATCAATGGCTTGAAACTTGAGTGGCTCTCAATACTTGGGCTGAAGGTTTTTGATGACCATCCGAACTTGATCTTCCTCATTTGGTCGATTAGTCATTTGAGCGGCCTTCTCCCTCCADCTATTAAGGAAAGTAGAGAAATCTTCTTTTTTTCCTTGCTTGGTGGCCTCTAGTTCAAGGAGCCCGACAGGGAGCTGGGAATTGTACATGTACTGCTTTAGGAACTCTTGTTTGATATATTCCCAATCATCAAGCATGGTTTGATTTCGGGTCTTGAACCACCTGGATGGATGGGTGTCCAAAGTAATAGGGAACACCGAAGAGAATAACTCTTTGTCCATTCCCTTAAGAGCCATTGTGATATTGAAAGTGCGGAGATGGTCTTCTGGGTCTTCGGTCCCCTTGAACTTGGGAAAATCAGTGATGACAAACTTCTTAGGAAGCTGGCCCTTAATCTCATAATCTGCAACATGAGGCCCTTGGAATGAATTCTCGTACAATTTCTTGACTAACTCTTCTAGTTGTTCCACCCTTTTTTTCGTCTCAGTCTTCGGAGGAGGGAGTGATGTCTCAGCATTGTCTTCTTCCTCCTCGTCAGATTCGAGAGGTTTTTCCTTGGTCATTGGTCCTCTTCTCCTTCTAGCTCCCAATGCTTTTCTTGAGGCATCCAAGGTCGAGAACTTCACCGACTCGAGCTTTTCTGAGAAGCTAGATTAAGTTGTTGTTCGATGTTGTGCCATGGAAACGTCTTGCGTGCCTCAGGAGCAGGAACTAGATCCATCTGGTTGCTCTGGTTCCTCTCTGGTTACTTCCTTCGTTAGCCCCCAGACCAAATGTAAGGTCTCGTACGCTCTTATGCCTCTGCCATCTTGTTTAGAAATCAAAAAACAACACTTTAGACACAGTCAACAAATGCATTTGTGACTTGAGATCTCTGATAATAGTAAGTTAAAGCTTCTTAAGAATGAACCTGGCTCGGAGTTTTAAGGTATGAAAGTGGACTGAAAGTGGCCCTTAACTATACTGTTTAGAAATGCGTGCCTAGGTTATTGGAATTTCGATTTTGAAAGGGGACTGATCCTAAAGTCCAACCTAGTTCAGTTTAAAGGTCCTTAGATCATCGTTTAGAATGGGCTTAAGAGCATAATGGTTTAATTTAAAAGCTGCTAGAATCGAGAAAAAGATTCAAACTAAAGATGCGACATATTTCAGAAAAAATTTAGGACCCTCTTAGGGCTCGACGAGGCCACTTAGAAATTAGATATGGGACACATAGCCTATGCAAATCAGCACAACAGCAGTTCCTAGTTAAGGGTCTTAGATATGAAAATCGACCATTTGAAAGTGTTGATAAGGGGGACCTGAGTTCGGGCTTTTAAGGTTCCATTGCATATGAAATCCGACATTGAAATTGGAAAATTGTACTTGCAAATTGAATTCGACATTTGAAATTGAATTGTGAGTGAAATGAATTGAATTTGGGAATTTGATTAGGATTGAAAGTTTTTTTGAAATGGGCCTAATGAAACTTATCGACTTCATGTCTTGAACCATAGGATTAAGGGAGACTGCTAGGTTTAGGTGGTGGTATTATGATCTATTGGACTGTAATGGGAGGTCACAAAAGATTAACAAGCGACGATTGATTGACACTAAGCCCAATTCCTTTCTGCACACAAGGTCAGAGATCTAAGTGAGCATAGGCCCGGCCTCTGGTTTAAGTCGATAGGTGATCACCACGCTCCGGAAGAGATGGAGCTGGGTCCAATCTTGTCACCACCACAACATTCGGTTGAATGTTCGTTCGGCGGATAACCCCCCTTATATACACACACTCCAGCTAGCTCCGATGCGTGCCATACCCCGCGACTGCTCTGGATAAGGACTTACACATAGCATATGATCGCACACTCTTAACCACATGCAACAACTTGGTAAAACATTCCCCCTTTACGCGTGATCCGAGAATACGTCTCAGAACGTCGCCCATTGATGATCAAGGAGAGCCTACAAGGACGTGACCCTATGCCATTTAGGTCGCCTATGCACATATCCCAATTTATTAATGAAAATGGGAACTTACGGACTTTAAAGTTCTTGTCTCACTCACTCTAACGGTGTATGTCCCCAGGTTGAAGTCGCCAGAAAAACTGTAAGTGCTTCACCTCCCCTTCAGAGGCGGCGTTGACCTCAGCCTTCAGTGTCAGTTTTGATGCGTACGCATGGAATCCGCATGTGGAATGGCGTCTGGGTGTGTTGTCGAATTGACGGGCATTCGACACCTGCCTATACAGGTTATCACGGACAGCCGATACATCTTGGGGCACGAAAACTAATGGCCCACAACGATAGGTCCAGTGACCAGACTGTGGGTTCGGGACATGTACGCACCTAGATTTTCTCCTTGAACCGAATCCGCTGCCCGCAGTAGCGGCCTCTACTCGTCTCATTGTGACAAAATGAAACAGTGAAGACAAGGAGGTTAGTAAAGCACAAGATTATACATGTGTAGTGCTTTCTCACCTTGTTCTTGCAAAATCAAACAAATACGTTAAAGATAGAACTAAAAGGAAACGCCCTTTGATCGAATTGCTAATCACAGACGAAATAAACATGTAGTATTGACATACGATATGCATTAAGTAAAATAAATTGCTGTCAAAATATGTGAACGGATAATAATAAGTCTGTTAACAAACGTAAGTTTTTGCAAACCGATGAAATAATAATCCCTAAGATTTACATGACCATAATTCAAAAGTCGCAGGTTTCCTACTATTGTGCCTTAAATTAAATTGAACCCACTCGTAGATTATAATTACGTCAGACTATAAAGAGACAAAGGTGGACATTCTCAAAAGAGAGAACACAAAACTCTGTCTTACGGGTGAGATACTCGTCATTGTCCTATACCTTGAGTTCTCTCGTTTGCGCTCGATCCGATTTCGAAAAAAAGGCACACGCGCGAAAAACTGTATATCGGACTGTGACTACGACGACGGCGACTGACCGTGTCCTGCACTGAGGCATCGGTTGGTATCGTGACTCACACCGAGTCCGTGTCTG
>SNQN01001568.1:28652-52808 GCA_008642245.1 Bassia scoparia | reverse complement strand
ACTTGAAATGGACTAGCATAGGGTGTAAAGTCGGACCTAATTCAGCTTTAAGGTTCCCAACCTATGCTTAAACTAGGAATTGAAACGAAATGGGTCTTTGGGTGGACCTTGTTCAGTTTTTATGGTCCTTAACATGTACTTGGAAAGGATTGAAGATTGGACCTAAGTCAATTTTAAAGGTCATGGGATGGGTCTTAGACTTAAGGCTTGCACTGGGCCTACGAGTCAAACTAGACCGTGAATCGAACTAGGGACATTGAATGGTCTTGGACTAAAGGTCTTAAAATATAGGTCTTCAATCGGGTCTAAGGGTTTCGGCCTAATAAGCTTGGACTAGGTGAACTTGGATAAAGGTCTTGAGCTAGTGGGCTAAGGATAAGACTAAACCTACTGAGCATTGATTAAGGATTGAGGGATTAAGCTTTGGTAGTGAGAAATTGGATATGGGCTATGGTAAGGGTCTAAGCTAATTGAACTAGAAGAAGGGTCACAAGCACAAGCACAAGCACATTGATAGAAACAAGAGTCCAATTTATTTACTTAAGGTCTGGATCTAGGTGAGCTATAGATCGGCTTGGTTAGGTCTGAGGGGGTAACAAGCCTAAGAGTAGAGCTGAGTCCAATTTCACCACCACAAAATTGGTGATGTATGGCCGAGATACTCCTTGTGTACACGCATCCAGTAACGCGTGCACACGCGGCATGGGCGGGATGGGATTGACCTTAGCCACATGATCAAGTAACCACGTGGACCAAGGTAAGATCCCCCCTTATGGAGGTCTCGAGCATAGAACATGCCCATTATGAGACCAAGGAGCCTAAGATGTGACCCCATGCGAGAGGTCGCATTCGCAATCCAATTAATTATGAAAATGGAACTACGAGACTTTCAAGTCTGTCCACTCACCTAACGGTGATTATCCCCAGTGAAGTCGCCAAAAACTTTAAGGCTTCACCCCCTTCAGGGGGTTGACCTAAGCTTCAGTGTCATGGAATTGAGCCATGGAAACCGCATGTGAATGCGTTGGGGTGTGTTGTCGAATTGAGGGGATCGCCACCATGCCTATACAGGTTAATCACGGACGCCCGAAACATTGGTGCCAAACTAATGGCCCCACAGATAGGTCCAATAACCAGATTGTGGGTTCGGGGACATGGTARAGACTAGATCTTTGACCCAATCTGCCCGCATGTAGCGGCCTCTACTCGATCTCATTGTAGTTCCATGAGTCATAATTATTGAATACAAATAGCCTATCGATTTGATCCTAAAGGCGCACTAACCTAATATTATTAAGAATAGTAGGTTACTATTAATAAAGAAAACTTAGTGAGCTACTTATTCTAAGTGACCACTTTGAATTATGTCAATGTTATGGGTGCCTAAACCGGTTGTCCAACTTATCTGACTTTATGTGACCATGTTATGATTAAGCAAAGAAATCTTGTATTATAAATAGAATTTAATCTATTGCAAAACATAATTGCATTATACAAAGTTCCATAGAGATTAACATGCACTGAAAAAGGAAAAAAGCACGCCAAAACCTAACCGTATTACATAGATCAACCTAAAATTACTGGGCCGGTTTCTAGTAAATTTTAGATTGATTATAGTACTCGAAATTGAATTAAGCATAGTGTTGAAATGGGATATTGAACATTGGAAGTGATATTGGATTATTCTTGAACTCGAAATTGAATTACAACATATTTTTGCAAACATACAAAGATTGAAATATTTGAATAATTCTACATGGTTMTTATTGATCAATGGTATGTCAAAGCCTTTAATTAAACATAGTTTTAATTTACAAATAGAATTAAGCGATTATGATATGAGAGTCTTAGAGTTGATACCTTGTAAGCGGCGGTCGAAACGTTATTGAATTACGCGCAAAGTGTCACTTGAATTGAATTTGAATTGAATGAAACGATAAAGTGTTGGATGGAGTTTGGATAAGCTTAGAAGTTTTTTGAAAAGAGCAGAGAGGGAGTTCAGCCGTGATTTCCCCTCGTAGTGTGTGTGTCTGTCCTCCGAAGAGCGAGGCAAAGAGGGTATTTATAGGCACAAAAACCAAAAACGGGTGTATATACGCTCAAAACGAGCGTATATACGCTCAGAGGAGCGTATATACGCGCAGAGGAGCGTATATACGCGCAGTTGGGCGTATATACGCTTGAATATTCTAAATCCCCTTTGATCTTGAGCATGTACGATCCATGGAGCGTATATACGCTCGTGTATTCTCAAGATTATACGAAAAATTTCGGATTCTCTTTGGATTCTGCATGAACCTAGACACTTCTTATGCACGAAATACGATTCTAGAGGGTTCTAGAACATTCCAAGTCTTTTTTGGGTATTTTTAAAGTATTTTCTGATTTTTCTATGTATTTCTTGCGTATTTTGATTTTTGTAAATATTGTAAAATTCATAGAAAATCATAGAAAAATCGGAAAAATAATCTAAAAATACTGGTGAACTCAGAAAAATGAGAAGAATGCAATGAAAAGTGAAAATCATAAAAATCACTAATATAATTTATTTGAAAAAACCAAAAACCAAATAGAAAATAGAAAATAAATAAAAGAAAATACTTTTTTGCCTAGATGAGACTTCAATTTGCATGGAGGAATGAAATGAGGCTTAGAAAAGAATGGGTGTGAGGTGACACTTGAGCATAATTCGCAAATGGACCTATTTCAATACGGTACAATCGTCATCGACTTTTGGGAACTAAGTGAAGCACCGAATTAGGTGTCTACGGTCGTGGGATACGAGTTATTGACGTTTCTAGCAACTGTACGGACTGTATGGCTAAAGTCTGAATTGGGTGTCTTCTGGGAGCAAAAGCATTCATTTAATTTAACCTCTTTAGGGGGAAGGTCCCTCCCTTGGCCATGGGCAGCGCCCGTGGGCAAGGCKCCTAGGCCATGGGCCTTGGCTAGGGGCGTGCCTAGCACRTMTGTGGGTAATGCTAGGCACGATGAGCATATTGGTGGGTGCTCGAGGTTACGGTTGGCTCGGGATTGTCGGTACTTGCGAGACCTGTTGGTATGCAAATGCTTGGGTGTGCGTTCCTCAGTGTAGCTTGGTACTACGTAGCCAAGGGATATGCCTCGTGGCATGGATGGTCGGTTATTTGGAAAGGCTATGAGCCTAGGATGCGTTTAGGTGCTTGCTTGCGAAGCAACACCATGAAGTGGTGCGATGGGCGCACATGCGCCTCACGTGGGCGTTGGTTAGGGCATGAGCATGAGACGTGAGATAGCAAGGCTGCTGGGCAAGATCAAGACGTGGCTAAATGGGAAGCATTGCATGGATCACTGACATTGCAGCAAGGCATTGCACGCAAGGGCATGACAAGAATTGATGACATGGCTCACCGAGGCATTATGATGGTTCGCAAGCATTGCGATGGTTCGCGAGCATTGCGATGGTTGGCAAGCAACGTATCGGTTGTGAAGGTTTCCCGAAGGTACTCAAGAGGGGGGTGAATTGAGTGCCTATTAAAAATTTCGATTGTATACTATTTTTAGTAGAGTAGACCAGTTGGACTGAACTCGCAGCGGAATAAATGTTAAACAGTACGTAGAACAATATCATGCAATAATAATAAAGACACGCAAATTTAACGAGGTTCACCCAAATCTGAGCTACGTCCTCCTATCCTAGTTACTTTTATTAATTCTACTCCGAAATAACAAAGCAACTCTCACTCACAATGTACGTGAACTCACACATACAATTGTCACCCCCCACTCAACCTAAGTGTGCTAGATCACACTTGAACTCACAAGCACTCGCTAATGAACTATCAAAAGCTACCCAATCACCAACCCCTTCGTTGGTAATTCAACTCAACTTACTTTTCTCTCAATTAATCACTTTATGAGTTTACAAGAGTATTTGATCGCTCAATATGTGTGCACTCTTGTGTATGAACAATTCTTGCTTGATCTAGGCTTTGGACTTTTCTCTTTCTTCCTTTCTCTCAAATATACACCTTTTAAGAACGTGGAGAGAAGTCTATTTCGTGAGTCTATATGCATGGATATGTATAGCCAAAGGCCTAGCAATTACTAGTGATGCAAACCTAGAATATAAGAGATAAATAAAGATATATCTACTTCTTATATTTTAGGAAAGTTCCATAAGATAATACAACAAACAGAGTTACCAACCAATAATACAAGCACGCAACAAACACATTCATGCACTTAATACAACAAGAAGACTTATTCTAATCCTAGAACTAATCTTGAATGTTCTTCAACTTCTCGAAGCTTCCTTGATCTTCAATATAAACTTGAACTTCTCAAATCTTCCTCGAAGGACTTTCTGCTTCAATAGTTGGAATTCATGTATGCCAAACACATATAGCAATTTGCACAATATAACTTGTTAGCATACATGTCACTATCTTTCAAGTGACCAAGAACAGTATCTCAGCTGTTCAGACCAACTGTATTCATCAGACCAAAGTACCTGTTCTTGCAACTGTTTGTCATCACTCAAAAGAATAGGGAACTCAACAGGTTGGCTGGATGGTGAGATGGCGTTCCTTCAATCAGAGTTTCCCGGAAGGGTTGCGTTAATGCATTAGTGCCTTTTCGTGAGTATGCATGCAGTAGTCATTGTGTGTGTTACATTTCGTTGCCTGAAGCGACGCGTCACTTCGCCCAGGCAGTAGGGGCTTGTCTCTGCCCATTTGCCTATATATAGGTGATCTTGGGGGTCGTCTAAGACACACGAATTCTCCCCCACTCTTGTATATTCTGAGGCAATCAATGAGAATCGGTTGGCTTTGCGTGAATTCTAACTTTCATTTAGCCTCGTATTTACATAGTGCATGAGAGTGTGGCTGACTAGCAAGCGCTAGTGCCATCACGGTCCTTAGTCTCAAATTAGGTCGTGACAATTTAGTATCAGAGCCAGCATTACGACTACAGGTGTTCATGCCTCTTGGTGTGCAATTGAAGAAGAAGTTTAAGAAAGTTGCTCGTCTAAGGCCGTCTTTTAGGCGTGAGATTGAAAGAGCCAACAAGGAGAGATCTAGGCAGATTTGCAAGTGCTTTGACAAGATCAAGGACACAAACAAGTCCTCGATCCTAGATCTTTACCCCTCTTCTTGTTGCTACAAAGTGTTCTTCCCCGACACACATAGTGGCAGCGATCAGTCCCACTAGACGAGCATTCTTTGAGAAGGTTTACAAGGCAGAAAAGGGCACTCATAGGAAGGAAAAGATGTCTCCCACTAAGAATCGTATTGGGAGCCTTGAGAAGTTCCTTGGTATCAAGGAAGATGAGGTACTGCCCAACCATACCTTAAGAGATCAAGTAGAGGAAATCCATGGGCAAGTACAAGAATTGAATAGGATTGTTCAGCGTATTGTGGACAAGCAAATTGTGGAACGGAGTCCCACCTAAGGGCGTTGCTACAGAGAATGAAATCGTTCGCTTAAAGGAGGAACTTGCTGCTGTGAAGGATGCGATGGATTCGGGTCCTTCAAATCGTAATGGTGGTGATCGTGTCAAACTTCCAGAACCGAAGTGCTTTGATGGTGCAAAGGATGCAAAGACGTTGGAGAATTTTATATGGGACTTGAAACATATGTTCAAAGTKAGTAACAGTSGTGAAAGGGATACGGTCGACATAGCAGCACTCTACTTGAGCGGAGATGCGAAGTTGTGGTGGCGTTCACGTCTCAATTCTGATCGAGCAGCGGGTTATGCCCCTATCATCACTTGGGAGAACATGAAGATGGAAATGCGTAGGCAGTTTCTMCCCAAAAATMTTTCGTGGGTGGCTCGTGATAAACTCCGTGAGTTGTGTCATTCGGGTTCCATAAGGGACTATGTGAAGGAGTTCATGTCGCTATTGTTGGAGATTTCTGGTATGTCCGAGGAAGACAAGGTGTTCTCATTTATTTCGGGTTTTAAGCCATGGGCGCAAACTGAATTGTGTAGGCAGGGAGTCACAGATCTCTTTTCGGCTATTGTGGCTGCCGAGGCCTTGGTGGATTGGAATAACACTCGTGGGGAAAAAGCCAAGGACAAGTTCGTGAAAAAGAAGGACGTAGGCAAGCGTAATACCATGGATGTGCCAACGCCTTAGTCTAAGGAGGAAAAGGTTGATGCTCCAAAGGTCGCAAAGAAATAGGATTATGGCTGCTTCATTTGCAAAGGACCACACTTGGCACGTGAGTGCCCAAAGCGTCAAAAGTTGGCAGATATCTTGGGTGAGGATGATGCAGAAAGTGTGGCTTCTGAGGAGGACGATGTCTCTCCCCGACTTGGTGCAATAAGGTTGGTCGGAGAAGGCAGTGCTATAACAAAGGATTAATTACTCATCGGTTTGGTTCAATTTAGTTTTATTTTAGTTGGTGTGTTTATGTATTGCTAACATTTATTTTTAATGTTGTGTGTTTTTAAGTGGCGTCATACGCATTGGTAGAATGTGTTCACCACAAGTGTGTGCAAGCGACGTCATACATGTTAGTAGAACATGTTCATCATATAGAAATGTAAATTTGTAAAAGTAGGTTACTTTTATAATTTCTACGATGGTTTGTAACTAAAACTTTGTGTGAATAAAATTTAACTTTCGTGTGGTGTGAAAAGGTCGCCTCAATTGTTAAGGAAGCGCTTCCCTGAACAAGTTGATACTATTTAACGAACGATTATTTACCGAGACATGGTGTCTTAGTGTGGTTTTCTTTGTACTCAAGGCATGGTGTCTTGGGTAGTTTTGTAACCTGTCTTGGAGCCGTGGTGAGTTTTGTAGCCCAGCGCAGTGCTGTGGTGAGTTAGTACCAAGATGATGTTAAGGGTCATTATCGCGTGATGATGGACTTGACAAAGTTTTGGAAAGGACGACACTCGAGAATCTGCCTCTTAGGGTACAGGTTTGCCCTCTCTTCTTGGCGGTGAATCGAAGTGTTGTTCAACTCTTTGTAGGGCATGCGTATTGTTATGGGACATATGCATGTTCGGAAAAGAGGTTTTGTGGTTGTGGTATAAGTACGGGTAGGGCAGGTGCCTTGCTTGTACGAAGTCCCTTGGTTGGGCCAATCTTAGTTCATATGGTAGCACAAGGTTGTAAAAGTCCCTTGGTTGGGCCAATCTTTGTTTACATGGTCGAACAAAGTTTGCAAAGTCCCTTGGTGGGCACCTCATGTTCGTATGGTCGAAGACGTTATAGAAAGACTCTTGGTGGGCAAATGTCATCCGTATGGTCGGATGTCGATTGTTAATATCCCTTGGTATGGATTGGTTTTACTGTTCATATGGTAGAACAATGTTTTTTATTGTATGGTCAATCAAGAATGACTTGACGAGGTCGTCAAGCTCATTTGGTCAGGGTGGTTTGTAAGACCCGAAAATTCCGAGGTCGGAATTGGCAAGCCTTAGGCTAGGTTTGGCCCTTGGTTGACACGATCGATGGTCGATGTGTGTGGTTAACGCACGCGGTGTGTCTATCAGGCATGATTATTGCCTATGTGTGTAGGAATGGCCCTATGGTGTGGCCATGTCCGACTTATGTTGTGCCATGTGTGGGAGCGACGCTAGTGCTGTTGGGGCGCTATGCGTGCCACAAGGCGCAAGGAGATGCTATGTTTGCACTAAGCGGAACACGAAGGATTCTAAGTATGGTCTTAAAGTCCATTGCATGTTAGCTTAGAGACTATGGAATACTTAAGGGTCGTGGGATATGAGTTATTGACGTTTTGAGCAACTGTACGGACTGTATGGCTAAAGTCTGAATTGGGTGTCTTCTGGGAGCAGAAGCATTCATTTAATTTGACCTCTTTAGGGGGAAGGTCCCTCCCTTGGCCATGGGCAGCGCCCGTGGGCAAGGCCCGTAGGCCATGGGCCTTGGCTAGGGACGTGCCTAGAACTTGTGTGGGCAATGCTAGGCACTATGGGAATATTGGTGGGTGTTCGAGGTTACGGTTGGCTCGGGATTGTCGGTACTTGCGAGACACATTGGTATGCGAACGCCTGGGTGTGCGTTCCTCAGTGTAGCTTGGTACTACGTAGCCCATGCTATGCCTCGTGGCATGGATGGTCGGTTATTTGGAAAGGCTATGAGCCTAGGATGCGTTTGGGTGCTTGCTTGCGAAGCAACACCATAAAGTGGTGTGATGGGCGCACATGCGCCTAACGTGGGCGTTGGTTAGGGCATGDGCATGAGACGTGAGATAGCAAGGCTGCTGGGCAAGATCAAGACGTGGCTACATGGGAAGCATTGCATGGATCACTGACATGGCATCAAGGCATTGCACGCAAGGGCATGGCAAGGATTGATGACATGGCTCACTGAGGCATTATGATGGTTCGCAAGCATTGGGATGGTTCGCGAGCAACGTGTCGGTTGGTTGGATGGTGAGTTGGCGTTCCTTCAATCAGAGTTTCCCTGAAGGATTGCGTTCATGCATTAGTGCCTTTTCGTGAGTATGCATGCAGTAGACAATGTGTGTGTGTGACAGGTCGTTGCCTGCAGCGACGCGTCACTTCGTCCAGGCTGTAGGGGCTTGTCTCTGCCCATTTGCCTATATATAGGTGATCTTGGGGGTTGTCCAAGACACACGAATTCTCCCCACTCTTGTATATTCTGATGCTATCAATGTGAACCGGTTGGCTTTGCGTGAATTCTATCTTTCATTTAGCCTCGTATTTACATAGTTCATGAGAGTTTGGCTGACTAGCAAGCGCTAGTGCCATCACAGTCCTTTGTCTCAAATTAGGCCGTGACACAAGGCAAGGAAAGGCAAGGCATAGTTCCCACACAAGGCAAGGCATAGTGCGCACACAAGGAACACTAGGCAAGGCAAGGCGTAATGGCCACACAAGGCACACTAGGCAAGGCATAATGCCCACACAAGGCACACAAGGAAGGCAAGGCAAGGCATGTTGGAAATGTAATAGGAAATGCAAAGGTAGTTTTTATGTTTTGTCCCACATAGAAAGAGTAGCAACATTTCCACTTGTTTTTATAGGAGAACATGCTTTGTATTGTTTGAGGCTTGGTGTGAGGGGTGGTATTAGGTGACACCACGCGCGCGCCGCCGCCGCCGTCCGGCCCGGCTCGTGCTCGTGACACGTGCGTGGGGTGGTGTGGCTTTATTTTTACGACCAGGTTCATTCTTTTATTTTTGAACGGTTACACAGTTAAACCTTGTAATCGTTGTCGTTTAATTAGCTCCTTAATTCTCGCCTAATATTAATGCCAAAACCGTTACTTTGTCTCTTCAATTTTCTGCCCGTTTTGGCTTCCACCCTCACACTATATATTTGGCTTCCCTTGGCAAGTTCAAAGGACACACAAAAATTCTTAAACACATTATTCCTCTCTACTGATCTGAGCAATATTATTGAGTTCCAACTCTCCTTCTCGAGTGCCCGAATTGGAGAGTGTTGTGCTAATCTTGGGGGGCAAACGCCGTGAGCCGATTGCACCTAGTCGGGGCGAAATTTTCTTCTAAGACAGTGGTCTCCATACCACAACGCAGCGATTCCTTCATCCCAAATTTCGCTTATTTCTCTGATTATACAGCCCTTATATCTTACAATTCAGAAGCAAATTTTCCTGCTGTATTTTCAGAAATTGACTATTCTACTTTTGTCAAAACTCTTCCTGATCTGTCCAAACTCGAACCCTTAGATGGAACAAATTTCAAACGTTGGTCTCAACGTCTCTTGATCTTCTTTGAACAATTGGAGATCGATTATGTTTTAATGGAGGAATGCCCAGAACCTATTTGGGCCGATGACGGTTCTTCTTCTGAGACTGATCAGAAGATTGCTAAGTACGAAAAAACACAACAAGTTGGTCAGAGGGCATCTGCTAAGCCATATGACCAATGCCCTGTTTGATCTATTCATCATCAACAAGTCTGCCAAGTCAATTTGGGAAACTCTAGAGAAGAAGTATGGTTCCGATGATGCTGGAAAGAAGAAGTACGTCACTGGAAAGTGGCTCCAATTACATATTGTTGATGATAAACCCATCATGGAGCAGGTTCATGTGTATGAGAACCTTTTTGCTGATATTTTGGCAGAAGGAATGAAGATGTGCGAGGTGCTGCAGGCCAATGTGTTGATCGAAAAGCTTCCTGATTCTTGGTTTGGTTATCGCAACCATCTCAAACACAAGAAGAAGGATATGACGTTTGAGGAATTGATCGGGCACATGAAAATTGAAGAGGCTAATCGCCTCAAGGATAAGGCATCTCCTTCTAATGAACTTGRTGTTAAGGCTAACATTGTTGAGTCTTCTGTAAAAATTTCTGACAAGAACAATAAAGGGAAGAAGCCGGCGGCCAATAACAATCAGAAACAGAACAAGCAGTTGGGAGTCCAAAACAAGAAGGGCGAGAACTTCAAGAAGGCCTCTAAAGGGCAGAAATCGAACCCAACTTGCTATGTGTGTGGCATGGCTGGCCACAAAGCGTGACAATGCAACCAACGCAAGGACAAAAATAATGACTAGAATAACAATAATAATCATGCTCATATTGTTGAAAATTCTAATGATATTATTGCTGCTGTAGTTTCTGAAATTAATTTAGTTGGAGATAAAACTGAATGGATTGTGGATACAGGGGCCACTAAACATTTTTGTGCAGATAAGGAGTTGTTTGCTGATTTTGTTGAGGCTAATCAAGGCGAACAAGTCTTTATGGGAAACTTCAGCAGTTCAAAAATGCTTGGCAAAGGATCTGTCATCCTCAAGCTCAATTCTGGAAAATCTTTGTCTTTGCAAAATGTAATGTATGTCCCCTCCCTTCGTAGGAACTTAATTTCTGGTGCTCTCTTAAACAAAGCTGGTGTGAAACTTGTTTTTGAGGGTGATAAGTTAGTTTTATCTCGCAATGGTGAGTTTGTGGGGAAGGGATACCTTTCGGGGGATTTGTTTGTACTTGAAACTATTCCAACTGTTATGAATAAAATTTCTACTTCTGCCTACTTACTTGAGTCTTATGATCTTTCGCACGCTAGATTAGGACATGTTAGTTATGGTTCCATGAAACGTTTACAACACATGTCTTTAATTCCTAATCTAAATGGTAATGATCATAGCAAATGTGAAGTTTGTGTTGGTGCTAAATACACTAAAAAACGTTTTAAACCTGTTGTTGAACGTAAAACTGAATTGCTTGAATTAATTCATACGGATTTAGCTGATTTTAAAAGTACCGAAAGTAGAGGTGGCAAACGGTATTATATCACATTTGTTGATGATCATTCTAGATATACCAAAGTGTATCTCTTGTTGTATCCGTAATTATTCCAAAAAATTTATTAATATACTTCCTTAACAATGTATTGATTTAGCTTATAAAAGATATAATTTTTATTTAATTGTCATTATTTTCATTTAAGATTATGATTTGTGAATAAAGAAGATATATATCTATTTGAATATTTAATTTTAATGATAGAGAATCTTATCTTTCTTTTTATTCCAAAAAAAAGATACTTTTAAATTAAACCTTGCTAGATATTACTACATCGACAACAACGCGGTTTTCTAAAGCTACATCTTCATTCCCTCACCACTTTGCGTTTCAACAAAAAAAAAAAACGACAGCGAGAGAAAGGAGAGCGTGACTGTTTCTTGCTGCCATCGCAACGCTTTTGCCACACCTCCACCGGCCCACTCCATTCGGTCCTTCTCGCTCTTTCCTTCTTGTTATATCGCAGTTTTAATTTCTTCTTTTGAACCTTGCAATTTTTTTTCATATCATTTGTCTCATATACTTAATGTTTATCGGAGTATATAATCTGTAAAAATTAAACAGTTTTAATGACTGTGTGTGTGGTTGATTTTAATTGCAGAATTTCAGAATTATTGAAATTGCAAAATTAGGGTTTTTCACGTTTTGATTAATTGTCCAGTTTTAGTAATTCGATTTTTTTTATATTTTACTGGCTTTTCAATAAATTACTAAATCTTGGGTCGAATAATGTCTCTATACCATACACTCTACCCATTTTGTAAATTTTCCGAATTTTTCATAAGCATGATTTACTATTTTAAAAAATCTCGTTTCGTTGAATGCGACGTTATCACGGGCATTCTCCAGATTCGGTTTTTGATCTCTTCTCAATTATACTCTTTACGTTTGTCAATAATTAACGAAATTTTTTGTCGAGTGAATCTCATGATATTATACACTTGTGGCAAGTTTTTCGAATTTTCCAAGCAGATTTTGACGATTTTTAATAAATTCGTTTTCGAATGGACTATTTTTCGTAATATGATTCTGTTTCTTTGATTTTTTAGCTATTTTTCTGTTCATGTACGCTGTAATAATTTACGAAATTTGGTGTGAGAATTCTCTGTATTACAATTTTAAACACTCTGGTCTAAAAAGTTTACATAAATTTTCGTATAGTTTTAGTATTTTAATAATTATTATCCATCAGATTGGACAATTTTCGATTACAAATACGTTTTGTTATAAATGTAAAATTTAAAAAATATTTTTGGCAGCGAAAAACAAGTTAATTATGATATTTTCAGAGTTATTAACATATTCAAAGCTGTTTAACAATTTAAAGTATGGCTTTTAAGTTTTTAAGAAATTTATTGAAGTAAGCGTTGAAGTTAATCTTTCAAACATGGTTCGAGATTGTTTTTTTAAAAGTTTTATGGTGTTCAAGGATAATGTATTGCTCGTAATTTTGTGTTAGGAATCAAACTAATGATTTCTATTGGCTTGTAGAGGAATTCTCCTTGAGTTACTTGTTAAGTGAAAAATACATAGTGTTGTTTTAATTTCTCAAGGAACAGTACTATTTATTGAGTCTTGATTTCCCATTGTTTGCTCGTGATGATTGAGAAATTAGAAGCCATGAGTAGGAAACGTCGAAGGGTTGTTTGGTACTCAACAATGATATTTGTTGTGTCATGGGTCTATTTTTTGTGGAGATTGAGGAGTATTGTGAAATTGTTATTCATGAGTTTGGATACGAGGTTGACAACTAGTCAATTGTTTTAATTATTTTTCGCATCTATTGAGGTAATTTCATACGAGGAGGATTTAGTGGGGTCAAGTAAAACTGTTCATGGGTGGTTATAATACGGAAGAAATTAAGTGGGTCAAGTGTCACTGTGTGCTTCATGAGGTAATCTTTGATATATTGGGTTTAATTCAATGAGTAAGTGTAATACTCATGAGGTGATTTTATTTACTACTCGTTCATAACTCTAATGTGTGAATGAGTAAAAGGGAAGTATTCATGTACTTAATGACGAGGTTAGTTGTTTGTCCAACAGGTTATTAATTTATTAAAGGAATGGGACCTATGTTAAATTGATTGTAATGTGTTTTTGTGGCTGTTTGTGAGTCATATAAACTTGTCAATAATTAACAGTTAATAATAAAATATGATGAGCAATAAATCTGGTTGGTGCAACGTCTGCGAGTATTGACAATCAAGGGTTGCGGTTGCGATTTTATTAACTTCTTCCGGAGGGCCGTTTGATCCAACGGTCCTCTTCACGGTTTTCTTACTACTATTTTCATTTTGGATTTTTCATCCTGATGAGGGGTTAGTTGAGATTCACTAGCTCGGTGACGAGTCGGCCCGTTCACATTTTGATGCTTTTTTCGCGGGAGGCATGGGGTTTGTGGCATCTTGTTTGTCTGATGACACTTGAAGTCTGGGTTGATGTTCCTAATTGTGACATGGGTTGCGGGATTAACCTTGTCTTTGGTCAAATCATAAGAAATGGTAATAAACTGTATGAGTCATATTTGGAGTCGAGTAAGTTATTTTGTAGGTACAATCTAGTTAACAAGGAGTAGTTGAGATTTTGAGATTATGTTTGTATTGGAACAGCTGTAATAAAATTTGTAGTTGATGGTTTTTGGTCTGAGTTTGGGATCAGGATGTTATGTGTAATATGTTAAGGTGGTTATGAAACACAATTGGGTTTTTTTTTTCGTTTCTAAACAGATGTCGTAACTGATATGGTCCAGTTTTATGGGAGATGTTGTCCGTTTGTTTTATCGTCTTCGGTTATGTTTGTAATTACTTCAGCTTTGGCTGATTGCGTGGTTTTTTGTGTTTTGTGTGTTTGTTCACTTCTCTTCTTTTTGGCGGACTGGTGATGATCTTTATTCACTTGGAAATTTGGGGAGAGACTTTTTTTTATAAGTTTGCAATCAGGTGACTAGCCTGGGATGGGTTGGGGATGCAGTTGAGAGCTATCGTCATTTAATAATCTTGTTTATGGCACTCATAAACCTTACAGAACTGATGTTGATAATCTATTGGTTTACTATGGTTTTGAAAAGGAATTTTACACCGTTATTTGCGATAAAGCGGCCTTAATGATTCCAACTTTGTCAAATGAAATTTCTATACTTAAGATTTTGTAAATTTAACACTTTGGTTTGAACTATTTTCTATCTTGTGATTTTCGTGCAAAATACTGTAATTTTAGCCTAAACGTGTTTAACACGTGGCAGTGGCACTGCCAATAGTTCTCCGTATATTTGGCTAATATTTCATCAGGTAAAGTGGAGAATTAAAATTGGGTGTTGTTACACTTGCGTACCAAGATGAGGCGAATAAAAATGTTTTTTAACTTATATAAGAAGGCCAGAAGTAAAAATCTTGGATCGAAAAGGTTAAAAGACTTAGGTGTCCACCTGCTATAGATCGGTGGAAGTATGGAACCATTTCTAAAAACTTTGTGAAAAATGGCATATTCATGGTTTCTGCTCCCCGACCCCAGAACAAATGCAGAAGCGAAGAACATTGACCCTTAAGAAATGATGAATGCTATTGTTAATCAGTTCAGTTTGTCTGATAACATGTGGGGGAAGCTATACTTTTGCTACTCTCATTTTTTGAACAAATGCCTCACAAAAGCTAGACAGACCCCTAGAGTGTGAAAGGCTTTAGACCTAACTTGAAATTCCTTAAATGTGGGGGTGCTTAGCTAAGGTGCTTACTTCTTTAAGAAGGAAACCCTTGGACCTAGGACATATGATCTGTTTTCATTGTTAGTGCAGTAATAGTGCTGCTTACAGTTTATGCTTTGCAGTGACAGGTCCTCAGGAATTAAGAGTGCTGGTTCTTTGAGAATGTTTTCCCTCTTAAGAAGGAGTCTGTTCCTCATGATGTGATTAGTTCCTAGTCTCTACTTTTCTTCTGTTCTCACTTCTTTGCCAGGTACCTATTTCTAGTGGAAAATGAGGTTCTGTCATCTAGAAGGTAGGACGGCAGACTAGAACTAGCTTTGCCCTGATTTTATTACTACTTCTTATACTTGAAGTTGAGAATGTAGTATGAACTTCGATGGTTATTTGATTTGTGTTGTCTTTCTGAGTATATGAACTAAGACTTATGACAGCATGAGCTTTTATTGATGCTGTTCTGGAAGGGAAGCAGTTAATAGTGAAATTGATCATTATTCTACATCACCATGGAATCTGGTTTGATCTACAAAAGTAGTAAAGCATTAACTGTAGTGGATCTTTAAAAGAGCAAACTGATGCCGGCTTTGAAAGGTATTAAGCTAGACTTGGTATAGATTCACACAATTGGCTGTAGATTTCATTTTATACTTACTCACTGTTAACTAAGATCGCCCATGTCGTACTTTGCTTGCTTTAAAAAGCATCAGTTTTAAAATTGATTATTCACAGATGTGTTAAACACTCTTCTTTGAATGGCGCTTAGAGGGGAGATTTACATGGTTCAACCTCCAGTTTTGTTGTTCCAGACAGGAACACAAGGTGTGTAAGTTAAAGAAATCTTCTCTATGGCGTTGAACAAGCTCCAAAAAGTGGTATCGAAAAGTGCTTCATAAATCTTAGTTTGATTTTGGTAGAGAGTGAATCGTGCTGATGCTTGTGTGTACTCTAAAATGTTTGGCAATGATTGTGTTATAATATGTCTGTATGTTGATGACATGCTAATTTTTGGTACACACATGAGAGCCATTGATGAGACTAAAGCGTTTCTTTCCTCCAAATTTGAGATGAAAGACCTAGGTGAAGCAGATGTGATTTTGGGTGTTAAAGTCACCAAAACAGGTAATGGCTTTARTTTGTCTCAACCTCACTATGTGGAAAAAGTGTTAAAAAAGTTTAACTCTTTTGATGTTGTGCCTGTCAAAACTCCATATGATGCTAGTATTCACTTGAAAAAACATGWTGGAAATAGTGTGTCTCAAGCTGAATATGCTAAAATAATTGGGAGTTTAATGTTTTTGATGAACTATACTCGGCCTGATATTGCATATGTTATTAGTAGACTTAGTCGGTATACTCATAACCCTAGTAGGGATCATTGGGATGCGCTTAGGCGTGTTTTGAAATACCTAAAGGGAACCATTGATTAGGGTTTGCATTTTGTTGGTTATCCTACTGTCTTGGAAGGATATTGTGATGCAAACTGGGTTTCTGATAATGTTGAGGTAAATTCTACTAGTGGTTATGTGTTTACCTTGTGTGGTGCAGCAATATCATGGAAGTCTGCAAAGCAGACTTGCATAGCCCGGTCCACGATGGAGTCAGAGTTCATAGCTCTCGACTTGGTAGGGCAAGAGGCTGAGTGGCTAAGGAATCTCTTGGCAGATATTCCGTTGTGGGGGCAACTTGCTCCGCCTGTTTCTCTACATTGTGACTCACAAGCAGCAATTAGTGTTGCAAAGAACAGTGRGTACAATGGTAAGAAAAGGCACATACAAATCAGGCATGAATTAGTGAGATCCCTAATTACAATTGGGGTTCTTACTATGGAATATGTGAGGTCAGAGAGAAATCTTGCAAATCCACTGACTAAAGGACTAAACAGAAGACTAGTCCTTMATACGTCGAGGGGAATGGGACTTAAGCCCGTTGGTTGAGAAATTCATABTTGATACCCAATCTTGCTTTACAAGGTTTGTGGACTAACGAAGCTGTGAATAGACTCATCTTTGTACATCTTCCCATTCCTATGACTTGTATATTTTTAAGGTTGAGCTTTTTGCACTTAATGATTCCAGAGCCCAGGATATGGGTGGTCCTATGAGAAGGAKTTGATGGTTTCACCTACGTGAGTGTGAAGGTTTGGCCACCTTCTATGGAAGACTTGGGCAGTCTTTCTAGAGCACTCATGAGAGTCCCAAGATTTGTTGGCCATAATTGTTGCTATTTGCGGAACTCGTAATATGTGATTAGGTAAGATGCGTGTTGTTGAGATCTATTTCTTGGTCAAAAGCGTTCAAGATTCGTTCACCCTTTTGATAGAGAAATTGCTCAACTTCGCTATATGTTGGTTCCATTGAAAGACACCAGCACTTAAGTGTCAAGCCTATTTAAATGCTCAGATCAGTTTCTGTTCTCCAACCTTCGCATTTGTGGGGGATTGTTGGAAATGTAATAGGAAATGCAAAGGTAGTTTTTATGTTTTGTCCAACATAGAAAGAGTAGCAACATTTCCACTTGTTTTTATAGGAGAACATGCTTTCTATTGTTTGAGGCTTGGTGTGAGGGGTGGTATTGGGTAACCCCACGCGCGCGCCCCCCTGCCGTCCGGCCCGGCTCGTGCTCGTGACACGTACGCGGTGTGGTGTGGTGTGGCTTTATTTTTACGACCAGGTTCATTCTTTTATTTTTGAACGGTTACACATTTAAACCTTGTAACCGTTGTCGTTTAATTAGCTCCTTGWTTCTCGCCCAATATTAATGCCAAAACCGTTACTTTGTCTCTTCAATTTTCTGCCCGTTTTGGCTTCCACCCTCYCACTATATATTTGGCTTCCCTTGGCCAGTTCAAAGGACACACAAAAATTCCTAAACACATTCTTCCTCTCTACTGATCTGAGAATCATTATTGAGTTCCAACTCCTTCTCGAGTGCACGAATTGGAGAGTGTTGTGCTAATCTTGGGGGGCAAACGCTCGTGAGCCGATTGCACCTAGTTGGGGCAATAATTTGCTTTTAAGACAGTGATCTCCATAGCACGATGCAGCGATTCCTTCATCTCAAATTTCGCTTATTTCTCTGATTATACAGCCCTTATATCTTACAAGGCATATATCCCACACAAGGCAAGGCAAGACAAGGCAAGGCATAGTGCACACACAAGGCAACGCATAATGACCACACAAGACACACTAGGAAAGGCAAGGCATAAAAGCCACAGAAGACACACTAGGCAAGGCATAATGCTCACACAAGGCACACAAGAAAGGTAATGTAAGGCATAGTTCCCACAAAAGGCACACAAGGAAGGCAAGGAAAGGCATAGTGCCCAAAAAAGACACACAAGGAAGGCAAGGCATAGTGCCCACATACAAGGCACAGTAGGCAAGGCAAGGCATAGTGCCCACACAAGGAAGGCAAGACAAGGGAAGCCATAGTTCCCACACACAAGGCAAACGAGGCATAGTGCCCACACACAATCGATAAAACGTCAAAATAGTCGTAGAAGGTAGCCTGCTTAGTATTTGGCTCCGAAACTATTGGCGTAGTCATTTCTCATGACCTAGAAAGTGTGACAGAAATTTTAGACTAAATTAAGCCGGGCCACTAAGAAATTTTTTTTGACCGAAAAGCGTGGATGACACATCATCGAAATAAGGTCTCCAAACAATTTTCGAAAAAATTTCCAAAATTTTTACCATAGGTTCATATGGTAATATAATGGGTCCAAGAATGTTTTGGGGTCCAAATGAGTCCATACGGTAGACTTTTGAGGTCGTTGTCAAAGGAAAATCYATAAAACGTCGAAATAGTCGTAGGAGGTAGCACGCTTAGTATTTGGGTCAGAAACTGTTGGAGTAGTCATTTCTCATGACCTAGAAGGTGTGACAGAAATTTTAGACAAAATCGAGTCAGGTAACCAAGACGTGTATTTTTGGCCGAAAAGCGTGTATTATATATCACCGAAATGAGGTCTCAGGACAATTTTCGAAGTCAATGCCAAAATTTATTCCATGGGTTCATATGGTAACATAATGGGTCCAAGAAAGATTTAGGGTCCAAATGAGGCCATACGGCGGACTTTTGAGTCTCGTCAAAGAAAAAAAGAGAATACGTCGAAACACTTATAGGAGGCAGTATGTTTAGAATTTGGATCCGAAACTGTCGGAATAGTCATTTCTCATGACCAAGAAGTTGTGACGGAAATTCTGGACAAATTCGAGCCAGGTCACCGAGATGTCATTTTTTGGCCGAAAAACGTGGGTTATACATCACTGAAATGAGGTCTGCGGACAACTTTAAGAAAAATTGCCAAAATTTGTACCTTGGGTTCATATGACCATATAATTATGTCAGGAAATATGTGGGTTGAAAACATGGAGATTTCGGAGGTCGCAAGCCAAATTTGCTCGTCAAAGCTACAAATCGTCGAAACATTCGTGGGAGGCARGAAACTAGGTATTTAAGGTCGAAACCTATTGGAATAGACATCCCTCATCATAATAAATTTATGAGAGAAATTTCAGGCAAAACGAACACGGTCGCCGAAACGGTCGAAAACGAGTCATTCACGTTTTTCAGCCCCCGGGACACAGTAACGGAACGACCCAAATTTTGAGGGGAGGTCCGTGGGGTCAAGGTGAGTGAAGGAAATAAAGTCCCTCTACGTACGAGATCCGTTGAAATAGCCTTTTCTCGGGACCGACACTCCGAAATGTAAGGTGGGTGGGACAGTTCACCTCAACGTATTTTTCCGGCTTTTGGGGCATTTTTACCTATTTTTTCGGGCTAATGTGCAAAATTTCACATTTCGAGGCATTTTTACCCACGTTTTTCGGCCAAAAAACGACATCTCGGTGACTCGGCTTGAATTTGTCAAAAATTTTCGTCACAACTTCTAGGTCATGAGAAATGACTATTCCAACAGTTTCGGACCCAAATTCTAAGCTTAGTACCTCCTACGAGTGTCTCGACGTTTTCTCGTTTTTTCTTTTATGGGACTTAAAACTTCGTCGTATGGACTCATTTGGACCCCAAATCTTTCTTGGACCCATTATATTACCATATGAACCCATGTTACAACTTTTTGAAATTTTTTCGAAAACTGTGCGGAGACCTCATTTTGGTGATGTATAATCCACACTTTTCGTCCAAAAAACCATGTCTCGATGACCCAGCTAGATTTTGTCTAAAATTTCTTTCACACCTTCTACGTCAAGAGAAATGACTACTCCAACAGTTTTTGACCCAAATACTAAGCATGCTACCTCCTACGACTGTTTCGACGTTTTATCGATTTTCCTTTGACGACGACCTCAAAATTCCGCCGTATGGACTAATTTGGACCCCAAATCTTTCTTGGCCCATTATATTACCATATGAACCTATGGTAAAAAAATTTGGCAATTTTTCGAGAATTGTCCGAAGACCTCGTTTCGTTGATGTATTATCTACACTTTTCGGCCAAAAAACATGTCCCGGTGACCCGTATCGATTAAGTCAAAATTTTCTGTCACACCTTCTAGGTCATGAGAAATGACTACTCCAACAGTTTCGGACCCAAGAAACTAAGTGTGCTACCTCCTACGACCATTTCGACGTTTTATCGATTTTCCTTTGACGACGATCTCAAAAATCCGCCGTATAGACTCATTTGGACCCCAAATCTTTCTTGGACCCATTATATTACCATAGAAACCTATGGTACAAATTATGGCAATATTTTCGAAAATAATCCGAAGACCTCGTTTCGGTGATGTATAATCCACGCTTTTTGGCCAAAAAAACATGTCTCGGTGACCCGGCTCGATTTTGTCTAAAATTTCTTTCACACCTTCTTGGTCATGAGAAATGACTACTTCAACAGTTTCGTACCCAAATACTAAGCGTGCTACGTCCTACGACTATTTCGACGTGTTATCGATTTTTCTTTGACGACAACCTCAAAAGTCCGCCGTATGGACTCATTTGGACCCTAAAACTTTCTTGGACCCTTTATATTACAATATGAACATATGGTAAAAATGTTTACATTTTTTCGAAAATTGTCCGGAGACCTCATTTCGGTGATGTAATCTACGTTTTTCGGCCAAATAAACATGCCTCCATGACCCGGCTCGATTTTGTCTAAAATATCAGTACCTTCTAGGTCATGAGAAATCACTACTTCAACTAATTCGGACCCAAATACTAAGTGTGCTACCTCCTACGACTGTTTCGACGTTTTCTCGATTTTCCTTTGACGACGACCTCAAAAGTCTGCCGTATGAACTCATTTGGACCCCAATCTTTCTTCGACCCATTATATTACCATTTGAACCTATGGTAAAATTTTGGCAATTTTTTTGAAGATTGTCCGAAGACCTCATTTCGGTGATGTATAATCCACGCTTTTCGCCCAAAAAAACATGTCTCGGTGACCTGGCTCGATTTTGTCTAAAATTTTGGTCACACCTTCTAGCTCATGAGAAATGACTACACCAACAGTTTCGGACCCAAATACTAAGCGTGCTACCTCCTACGATAGTTTCGACGTTTTATCGATTTTCCTTTGACGACGACCTCAAGAGTCCTTCGTACGGACTTTTTTGGACCCCAAAATTTTCTTGGACCCATTATAGTACCATAAGAACCTATGGTACAAATTTTGGCTATTTTTTCGAACCGGAGATCTCATTTCGGTGATGTATAATCCATGTTTTTCGACCAAAAAAACATGTCTCGGTGACCCGGCTCGATTTTTTCAAAAAAAATATGTCACACCCTCAAGGTCATCAGAAATGACTACTCCAACAGTTTCGTACCTAAATACTAAGTGTGCTACCTCCTACGACAATTTAGACGTTTTATCGATTTTCCTTTGACGACGACCTCAAAAGTCCGCCGCATGGACTCATTTGGACCCCAAATCTTTCTTGGACCCATTATATTACCATATGAACCTATGGTAAAAATTTTGGCAATTTTTTCGAAACTTTTTTGGAGACCTCGTTTCAGTGATCTATAATCCACGTTTTTCGGCCCAAAAAAACATGTCTCGTTGACCCGGCTCGATTTTGTCTAAAATTTCTGTTACACCTTCTAGGTCATGAGAAATGGCTAATCCAATAGTTTCGGACCCAAATACTAAGCGTGCTACCTCCTACGACTGTTTCGACGTTTTATCGATTTTCCTTTGACGACGACCTCAAAAGTCCGCCGTATGGATTCATTTGGGCCCCAAATATTTCTTGGACCTATTATATTACCATATGAACCTATGGGAAAATTTTTGCAATTTTTTCGAAAATTGTCCGGAGACATCATTTCGGTGATTTCGGCCAAAAAAAACATGTCTCGATGACCCGGCTCGATTTTGTCTAAAATTTCTTTCACACCTTCTAGGTCATGAGAAATGACTACTCCAATAGTTTCGGACCCAAATACTAAGCGTGCTACCTCCTACGACTGTTTCGACGTTTTATCGATTTTCCTTTGACGACGACCTCAAAAGTCCGTCGTATGAACTCATTTGGACCCCAAATCTTTCTTGGACACATTATATTACCATATAAACCTATGGTAAAAATTTTGGCAATTTTTTCGAAAATTGTCCAGAGACCTTATTTCGGTGATGTATAATCCACGCTTTTCGGCCAAAAAAAAATGTCTTTGTGACCCGGCTCGATTTTGTCTAAATTTTCCTTCACACCTTCTAGGTCTTGATAAATGACTACTCCAACAGTTTCAAACACAAATACTAAGCGTGCTACCTCCTACGACTATTTCGACGTTTTATCGATTGTGTATGGGCCTTATGCCTCGTGTGCCTTGTGTGTGGGCCCTATGCCTTCCCTTGCCTTGCCTTCCTACTGTGGGCACTATGCCTTGGCTTGCCTAGTGATCCTTGTATGTGGCCACAATAACTTGGTTTCCTTGCCTACCTTGTGTGCCTTGTGTGGGCAATATATCTTTCCTTGCCTTGCCTTCCTTGTGTTCCTTGTGTGGGCAATATGTCTTGCCTTGCCTCCCTTGTGTGAGTTGTGTGGGAATTATGCCTTTCCTAGTGTGAATTTTTGTGCCATTATGCGTTGCCTTGCCAAGTGTGTCTTGTGTGGGCACTATGCCTTGCCTTTCCTTGCATGTGTAGGCACTATGCCCTGCCATGAATTCCTCAAGTGTCTTGTGTGGGAATTATGTCTTGCCTTGCCTTCCTTGTGTGCCTTGTTTGGGTACTATGTCTTGCCTTTCCTTCCTTGTGTGCCATGTGTGGGCATTATACCTTGCCTTGTCTTGTCTTTTGTGGGAACTATGCTTTGCCTTCCCTTGCCTTTTGTGGGCACTATGCCTTGCCTTGCCTTGCCTTGTGTGGACACTATGCCTTGCCTTCCCTTGTCTTCTATGGGCACTATGCCTTGCTATCCTTGTGTGCCTTGTGTGGGCATTACACCTTTCCTTGTATGCCTTGTGTGGCCATTATACTTGCCTTGCCTAATGATCCTTGTGTGGGCACTACGCCATGCCTTTTGTGGGCACTATGTCTTGCCTTGCCTTGCCTTGTGTGGGCAATATGCCTTGCCTTGTGATGAGGATTCATTGGCTATTCTGGAAAATTATCCTATTGATCTGGAAATTAACAATAAAATTCAGGATAATTACTTTCGAGTGGTTACATATCTTGAAGGAGATTTCGTGCAAAGGATTTACTCGAAATTGGGATTAATTTAGAAGGATAAAGCATTCTGGAAATATCTAGTTGTTAGATTAATTAGTTTTATCTTATTTGGGCCGAATTATTATAGATTAGATTAAGTTGTTAGGATATTTATTAGTTTGTTAGGATATTTATTAATGGAAAAATGGAAACTAATAATCCCAACTTTTGGTGGTCTTCAATGAATAATCCGACCTGAGCGTTATTACGGAATATACTAAACTTTAACCCCTATCTTCAACCATTATACTAAATGACCTAAAACCTGATTAGCAGGTCATTCTACTCCTTTTTTCATTTTTCCTTTTCTTTTTTTTCTCTTTGAACAATTTTTATTTTTATTTTTTTTCTTTTTCCTTCTTCTTCCTTCGGCTACCCAGTTCCCCCTCGCCACCGCGGCTGGTTGCTCTGCTCCGCCGTACCTCCCCCTCCCTCTTCTCTCTCTCTCCTCGGCCACTTCCCCGGCGCTCCACCAGCAGCAGCGCTGCCGCTAAGTTGCTGCTGCCCTGCTGTCGCTGCTG